>JARBWK010000006.1:55502769-55530269 GCA_030556195.1 Anolis apletophallus | reverse complement strand
GGGTCATATATCTGTGGCATTATGTCCTGTTGCATTTGAAAAGAAATCAAATCGGTTCTCAGATCCCATGACATGTTGTTCTTTCTTAAATAGGCAGGAACTACACTTGGTCATGTATAAATCTAAAAATTGACGAACAAGTAAAGTTCCTGCCCACTTTTTTAAAAAAAATGGAGATACTAGACTTTCCCTTCAAATCATGTGACTCCCAAATAGACAGGAGGCATTGAACTGGGAAGAGAGACACCACTTTGGGGATTTAGATCTTCTCTTTCAATCCTGCAACTCCAAAGGAGAGAGGGGGCATTGATTCATGAGCTCAGAAAACAATATTTGCCTCCCCCCCTGTTTCCAAACACTTCAGAAACAATTCCATGTTGAGACATGATGGTCACAGCGAGAAATTCCCCGTGCATCACCTGCATCACAAGTGTTTAGAAAGGAGGTGGGGAGAGCTGTGTGGGATAACATCGGTGTCTCTAACATTGCCAAGTCAATATTATTTTGCATCGGAGTATCAAAGGCTCCTATGGACCCTAAACTGTGAAAATTAGTTTCCAGGCTCAATGTAGACAGTATAGCAAAGTGTAGACTTGCTGGTGCAATGTCCATGTAGGATGTCCTCTAAAATGTGTTGCATAACTCAGAATTAGTGGAAAATATGAATAGCATGAAGTTGACACGTGCATGATACACAGAAGTGTTTTGGCAGGCCTCTGCACATTCCTTCATCTAGGTTTTATAATCTTTAGTTAAATATGTTCAATAAACATGGGTTCAGCATGAGGTTATACTTACTAAAATACTGCTTTAGTCTATCCCGATACACATGAGTGAAGCCACAGAAAGATGTTTTTCGTTTCATGAAAGCAGACAAAAGCATCCCAGCATTACACAGTTCTTCCTACAAGTCAAGTTTATTTGATGCTTAGACCATAGGTCTTTCACATATAAGGCAAACAAATAAATACATAAAAACCAGATTATTAAATAAAATACACCATTAAAATCCTATATAAATCATTAAAATGCTACATATATCAATGGTGAGATACTCCCTTAAAATACCACGTAAAATACTGCATGGACTAGCACCTGTATAACTTAAACCAGGTAAAACCAAGTAAATACAGCATTACTAAAACTTAAGCAGGAAACACCTTAGATATGTTGAATACGTTGGGTGAGAGTATACAACCCTGCCGTACACCTTTCCCAATCCTGAACCAGTCTGTTGTTCCATGGTCAGTTCTTACTGTTGCTACTGTATGAACAGTAAGAACTGACCATGGAACAACAGACTGGTTCAGGATTGGGAAAGACGTATGGCAGGGTTGTATACTCTCACCTGACCTATCCAACTTGTATGCAGAACACATCATGCGATGCACAGGACTTGATGAATGCAAGGCTGGGGTTAAAATTGCTGGAAGAAACATTAATAACCTTAGATATGCATATGATACCACTTTGATGGCCGAGAGCGAAGAGAAGCTGAGGAGTCTTCTAATCAAGGTAAAAAAGAAAGTGCAAAAGCCGAATTGCAGCTAAACATTACAAAAAAACAAGATTATGGCACAAGAATGATTGAATAACTGGCAAATAGAGGAAGAAAACATGGAGGCAGTGACAGACTTTGTATTTCTAGGTGCAAATATTACTGCAGACGCAGACTGCAGCCAGGAAATCAGAAGACGTTTACATCTTGGGAGGAGAGCAATGACCAATCTCGATAAAATAGTGAATAGTGGAGACATCACACTGGCAACAAAGATCTGCATAGTCAAAGCAATGGTATTCCCCATAGTAACCTATGAATGTGAGAGCTGGACCATAGGAAAGACTGAGCAAAGGAAGATAGATGCTTTTGAACTGTGGTGTTGGAGGAAAGTTCTGAGAGTGCCTTGAACCGCAAGAAAATCCAACCAGTCCATACTTCACAAAATAAAGCCCGACTGCTCATTGGAGTGAAGGATAGTAGAGGCAAAGATGAAGTAATTTGGCAACATAATGAGAAGACAGGAAAGCTTAGAGAAGACAATTATTCTGGGGGAAATGGAAGGAAAAAGGAAGAGGGGCCGACCAAGGGCAAGATGGATGGATAGTATCCTCGAAGTGACTGGCTTCACCCTGAAGGTGCTGGGGGAGGTGACGGCTGACAGGGAGCTCTGGCGTGGGCTGGTCCATGAGGTCATGAAGAGTCGGAAGCAACTGAACAAATAAACAACAACACCTTTGATATAAACAGTCACTATTAGTTAAAAGCAACCTCTGATTTCTCTTCAGATTGTATAAATCTTTCTCTCTTACAAGCAACATCTACTGGTTCAAGTGGGAGCTTTCTTTTATGCAATCTGTAGTTGCTTAAACCTGTTGGAATAGTTTAAGCAAGAATGAACAGGCTCCAGAATGAAAGAATCAATAGCGCAAGGTTCTCGGTGGGCTAATCTTCCTAGAGTTGAGGTTTTGGTTAAACCAAAAGTATAGCAAAGTGTGAACAGATTATTCCCAAACACTGTTGCTGAGTCTCCACCCATATTAAATTTATTTTGTCAAGCAACAAACTATGTGAGAATTAAATATCCTTTCAAGCATGGTAGATGGAACCTTGGGTGGAATGATAAGGACTAGTCCAGAATCCGATGCGGCTCCCAAGCCCTTCCACAGTGAATGCTCAGTGGCCAACAGATTCTCCATACATTGAGTGAATAAGACTTCAACCAGATGGTAGGAATTCTCTGTCTAGTAGTCTTCATGTCCCCTGCATGGCTGATTTTGTGGCTCTTCGAAGATCCAAGTGCTTAAGGAAAATATCAATAAAAGAGAACTGCTGCTTCTAAAAATTCCCAGGGGCACCCATTTTTCTTCTAAACAGGTACAGTCCATTTGCATCTTTTAACATGTACACACATGCAAATGTGCACACACAATTTAAAAAGTCTTCTCCACACTATGTATTTTGTTTTCTCTTTTCTTTCTTTTAGTGAGAGTTGGAACCTTTGGACTCCCTGTTTCTTGATTTCAAACAAAAGTAGGCCTACAGAAAACTGCAGAAAACTCATTTCTCCAGGTTTGTTTGCAAGCAACTTCTTTTCAATTAATGTAGATTAGACTAGAACAGAAAGACAGTTACTCATTTCATTCCAAATTATACAATATATGGAAAAGGCTTTTTCCAGTTAATATAAACTGGTATAAAAACTTAGATCCTAGTGACACAGCATATCCTATCCTCCCTTGCTATCTGGAGTAGTCTATCAGCCATTAAAGTCACTAACAGAGAAAGATATTTCTGCCCTATCATCCTCCTTTCTATGCATTTTGGAAATGCACATTCCCATCAGGGAAGCTCATTATTCAAATTACTGTTAAATATTACTCTCAAACCAATTTTTGCTTTAGGATCATGAGGAAAAGGTGCTTCTGCAGGCTACATTTAGGAACCATTTTACATGAATTTGGTCTGCAGGATGATATTTTGCCACATTCTACTTTATTCTTTTGCCAAATTACATAACAAAAAGGGAGACTTTTTCTGGAAAAATTTCAAATTCTTTCTTCTTTCTCCCTTTTAAAAGATCATTTCTAACATTACTACCATGACATGTATGGCATATTTTGTCAAACAATTCCTCAAAAAAGTTGCCTGAAAGCAACACAGCAATTCCTTTCCCTCTGATATACACACACTATAGAAGGAGAGGCACAGACCAGAATGCTTTTTCAATATGTTATCAGGACAGCGCTTCAGTTCATTTATTTTCTCCCACAGTGATTGTTTATATATCAAGGTCCATATAGTTTCAAGCATTTAAACCCAACATTTTTCATAATACTAATCCCCATGTTTCAGCTCACAACTTGTCAAGGAAAGTTTCATGAATGCTTGAAGAAAAAGTGCTTTCTCTTATCTAATTAGCAACAGTGTTTTCTGGTTATTATCTCTGTGTACTCAATATTACATTTGTGAAGCATGAGCACAATGCCTCATATGTAGCTGTTAGTGCAACAAACATCAAAACAGAAGTTAGCTACATTTAGATAAAAATAGAGAAGA
Organism: Anolis apletophallus; assembly: GCA_030556195.1. Lineage (NCBI taxonomy): Eukaryota > Metazoa > Chordata > Lepidosauria > Squamata > Anolidae > Anolis > Anolis apletophallus. The sequence continues at coordinate 55,526,212 of JARBWK010000006.1, read as the reverse complement.
AGAAAAATATTGTGATAGGAAGGATTTCAAACAGAGGATGCTGTTCAACAGAGAGATGCACTCTGACAGTTCCTAAAAATATTAGGATAGTAATAGGAGTTTACTGTAGGCTATGAAGACAAGGTGATGGATGATGCTGTTCTGAAACAAATCTCCCAAATCTTCAAGAAGCAAAACCTATTTATTGATTTACATCCTATTTTTATCTCAATTAAGAGGCAAATCCTAGTAGATACAGGACTTCAATTATCCAAGATTTTGAGAGAATGCAGACTTAGTTTTGTAAGTAAATGGGCAAATGATCTTAAAGAAGATTGAACAATAACTGTCTGGGTAAGATTTGCCATGGTTTCTCTAATTGCCCCAAACTACCAAAAAGCAGTAATAATTTCAATAACAAAATTGATGATCATATTACTCTTCAGTTCCCTCTCCAGGGAGAGCTAAGGAGTAAAGTTGATATTTCTTGTCTCCTCCTCCCTTACCGGACTGAAGTTAAATGACAATGCAGGCCCCATCTATACTGAGTGATCATATAATCCAGTTTCAAAATGCAGATTAACTGCATTGAGCTGGTTTATATAAATCTACACTGCCATATAATCCAGCCCAGTTAGTTCTGAAACTGGATTTTAGGGAAGTGTAGGTGAAGCCTCATCCCACCCAAAATTTGACTCTCTCTCCTGCTCTTAGCTATGGTGTTTCCCACCACTCTTTCTTGCTCTACTTAGGAGCTTGCTCTGTCCTGGCCAAGTTCCCCCTCTTTCTCCCCTTCCAATGTTTTCCAACTCTAAGAACTTTCCAACAGATTCCAGTGCAACCACATTGGTTAATGATCTTACAGTCCATGGAGCTTTCAAGATGATGAGGTCAACAACAGTATTATGTCCCAGTTGTCTGTGCTTCCTGGAAATTTGGGTTACTAGGTTACTACTGGCACTAGTTGACGTCATGCTATCTGTAAGTCCGGCGACTCAAGCAATCACACTGGACCTTGCTGCTGCTGGAGGCATTAATCCGTATGCTTCCTAGTTATAGCAGTCTGATAATAACTGCCATGGCTCTATCCTATGGAATCCCAAAATTGGGGGAGGGGGGTACTTTCCTTTTCTCTCTTTTCTCTTTATACTGCACAGTCTTACTGGTTTGATGCTGCTTTAACTATTGTTGATCAATCCCATTGAATCCTTGGAAGCAAGTTTGATAAGGTGGTTGAAATTCCCTGTCACTAAGCTCCATTGCTTGATGTTTTTGGGAATGAATTAAATCTCTCCAGCAGAGAATTCTAAGTTTCCCTCCAAATCACAAACTTCAGGATTCCAGAGGATGGGAGCGATGGCAGTTAAAATGCTATCAAGCTGCAGCAGTAACTATGTAGATCCATTTGACATTGGAAGTGGTAGTGCTAGACTGCACTCTTGAGCTTGGCACCTGCAATATGTTCCTACACTTTGAAATTACAACTGAATCTGGCAATCTCTAAAGTATGCACTCAAAGTGTTTATGTGGTTGAATAAGATATTTTTAGTTCTTACATTTTAATAAGGTACTAGTAAATACTTTCCTGACTACACAAATGAAAAGGATTAAACTTGTAAATTTTTTAACCAAACATCAACAGCTGAAATAACTTACAAGTCCTGCTGCTTTATATGCTTACAAATTAACAAACACATGAGTTCAGTTAAGGACATACTGTATGAGTTAAAGACAGGAGCCAAATATCTTTGAAAATTTGCCTGTAATATTGCCATTGCAATGCCACTTACCAAGGATTGAGGCTGCTCCATATCTTACAAGATAAAATGGTAACCCTTAGTATTTTGTATCTCTTATTGTCCCATACATACAGTTCACTGATTCTTATTCATTACAATGGTTTCACACACTGTGACATGTATGGCACCAGAAGCATGTAGAGTTCAACCATTCCCAATGCAAAGGAGAACATGATTTCTCTCTTTGTCCATTCTGAGAAGAAACATGAAACATAGATATACAAGCCAATCTACACAGCTTATCAAAAGTTCTGTCAATTACCAAGTCTAAGTTCAAGAAAGAAATCAACAAGCTGGAATATGTCCAGAGAATGAAGGCCAAAGCAAGCAAAGGTCTAGAATTGTAGCATATGTGGAATAAACAAATTGAGCATATTTATAGCAAGGGTTGCTTGGAAAAGAGAAAACTGAGAGATGATATGACAGACATCTCTAAATATCAGAAGAAGTGTTGGGCAGAATGTGGAGGAAGTTTGTTTCAGTTTTTCCAGAGACTACAACACAAACCAAGGGATTTAAAGTGTATGGAAACATTAGGGAGAATCTCTTTTACTGTAACATATGTTTGCCAGTGGAATGGACTGCCTTGGAAGGTGGTGGACTCTCCATCTTTGAATGTCTTTAAACAAGGGCTGGATGGGCATTTTTCAGAAATAATGCATGCATGTATTGCTACATGACAGGTGATTGGCTTAGATGGTCCTTGTGGTCCTTTCCAACTCTAATATTCTATGATTCTGAGAGACTGTTGCAGAGTCAAGGCTGCTGAAACAGTGAAATTAGAAATGCAAAAATGGAAATGATAGAAATCGGCTTGTTCTACTGTATTCATTAAAAGGATTCTTTAAAAAAAAAACCCAGCAGATTGGTCTGACGCACTTGTCTTCACAACAAAATTATCTGGAAAGTTTCTCTAATGTTTGAAAATGGAAAGCGATAAGCAAATAAGTAATTGAAAAAATTATACAAGAACAATTTGTGTAGGGCCCTCAAAGTTTAAAAATGGCATACATTCAGGAAGAAAAACATAATTCACAAGAAACGTAACAAATTCGGTGGAATTCACCATGCCAGCCTAGGGGGGGGGGGGTTCCTATGAGAAGATTAAGATCACTATTTAAAATTGCATATAGAACAAGAGAAACAGGTGATTCTGTCTCTAGATTATAAGCATATACTGTAGATTTCAAAACTTGCTGGGAGCCTGTCATTGCAACATTCGTGGCACCTGGGTCAGCTACTTCTAAATTCTTAGGACAATTGGAAATGTCACAGAGGCAGAATGGAAAAATACAAGATTACAAACCCTCCCATTGAAATCCTATAATGAAGGCTTGAAACTAACATGAACCCATTAAATAATGTCACATTTAATGAGAGTTTAAATAATATCATTAATAATGCAGTAATTGGTCCTATTTACAACAGGAAAATGCATCTGACACTGCTTTCATTTCTGGCAATACAGGTTCCTCAATGCCCTTTTATTCATACCTGTTGTTATTATTTTTTAAAAATCAAATAAGACAGATATAATGAGCAAATCAGTTTCTTCCGGGAACTGCAGCCCAATCATTCAATTTTTTCTCCTAAAATGTTGATGTCTACTTTTGATTATATTAGGTAGAAACATACAATTATGGTTGTATATGCAGTGTCTTAGAACCTTTTGCAATTTCTCGGCCCAACTGCTTTGGCAGGATCCATGCAATTTCACAGCAATTATCACCTCAAGAACACAAACTGCAATAGCCTTCTGTGGTGCGTGCATTCAATGTCCCAAGTGTCTCAGTTGTACTAGGAAGGTTGGGAGGAGAGAAAATGGAAAGCAATATCAAATCATTTAAGGACTTAAGGTCACAAAGAGCCAGTGTAATGATTTGATTACTGGCCCCCATCTACTCTGACCCTTTAATGCAATTCGAAGCTAACTTCACACTGTGGCACAAACGTGTATGGAAAAAAAGCCCTTCATCCATATCAGTGCTCTGTGGTTTGTGTAATCACGATCCAGGCATCAAATTCGATCCAGGATTTCCTATATGCACAGCAAAACCATATTCCTGAACACTGGTTTGAAATTGCATTAAATGCTCAGTGTAGATTGGAGGAGCCACTCACATTACAGAATTGTAGTGCTATTATTCCACGTTAACTGCAAATCCAATGAAATCCTGAGATTTGCATTGTAAGGAGGAACATTTAGAATTCTCAACCAGAGTGCTCTCGTGCTGTAGGTTACAAAAAAACAGTTTTCCTGTTTTGGAATCATAGAAGGTAAAACAAAATAACAGCTCTATAATTATGTAGTGTGAATGGGCTAATTCCTGATGAGCCCTAAAAATCCTCTGGGTGACCTTGGGAAAAAATTTGGCTCAGAGAGAATTAATGGCAAACCCCTTTGAAGAAGTCTTGCTAAGAATACTCAGGGAGATGGCTGCCATAAGTAGAACTGATTTGAAGAAGTACAGCAACGTCAATAAATCTTATACACAATTCAAATAGAAAATTTAGCAAGCAATATTGATGGATCTTTTAAAACTCAGTGGGCATGTATTATGATGCAAGGGCAGCCAGGTTACTCACCAGAGCAACATATAGGGAGCATACAAAGTGCTGGTTTTAGCCTATAAAGCCTAAACAGTTCTGGTCCAGCTTACCTGTCCAAACATATATCCATCTATGAATCATCTCGGAGGTTAAGAACTTCTGGGGAGGCCTTGATTTCGGTCTCACCTCTTTAGCAGGTGCAATTTTTGAGGACAAGAAATGGGGCCCTTCTCAGTGGTGGCCCCTCGGCTGTGGAACTCCCTCCCCAGTGAAATAAGATCAACCCCTCCCTCGTAACCTTCAGAAGAAAACTAAATATGTGGATGTGGGACCAAACATTAGGATAGGAATCTCTCAGTGCAATATGTCAATGCAGAATGGTGCAATGGCAACTGGAACGGCCTCGGACTATGATATTGGATTATTTTGTTGAATGCATGTTTGTGTGGCATTTAATTGTGCCTTATATGTGAGTTGCTCTGAGTCCCCTTTGGGGTGAGAAGGGCGGGGTATAAACATGGCAAATAAATAAATAAAGGTGTCAAAATGATGCACTAAAGTTAAGGACTAATTTAATACAACTGAAAATTACAAAATGGTATACTGAAAGTCCTCAAAACTGTGTAATCCATATCTGCAATTAGCCATGCCCACAGAAGATGGTCTTTTTGGGAATTTTCTAACTCCAACATGAGATAAGCAAATTGAAATTACACTAGGAAAACAGCACCTTACCCTTGGATGTTGCTTCTTTCCCGCCAGTCTTCAAGTAGGAAACAGACTGGAAAGCAGTTTTTTCAAACACAAATAATCCATTAATTACCTCTCTTTGTAAAAGAAATACCTTTCAACAGTCATCTACTAGGAGACCAGGGAGCAAAGAGCAACATCATGTGGTAAGTCCAAAGCAATAACATTGTTGTACTGATCTAATTGTGATTTGCCTGCCTCATGTGAGAAAAAAATCCATAGTCAAAACTGTTACTAAGAAAAAATGTTTTTAAAAGACCATTAATCATAGCAATGCATTAAATGTAATGGTAGCCGACTATATATAAACTGAAACATAGAGTAAATTAATGGCAGACTGCTTAAAGGTGACACCTCAGACAAACACCCATTACAGAATGTTACATTTGAGAATATAAATAATTGCTAATGTTTTAGGATTAGGACAATGCCAAATAGTCATGTGGGACCATTGAATATGTAGGAAATGTTTTGTAAAAAACAACAACAGTATCTTCTCTAGGCTTTTCTTCACGAACGAAGATTCAGGAAGGACTCATCCCACGCTTTCTACAAGCATGTTGATGACCAAAAAGGCCAATCCGAGATAGGAAAGTCTGGTTGCAGAAAGCACAGCAGAAAGTCTCCTTGGGTGATGTTGTTTCCAAGTTGCGGTTCTTTCTGCGTTGTCATTTCTCTTCGAGACTCATTCAGCGTGACTTCTCAAAAGAGGCCGCAGCATTGTGGATAGTGCGTCTCCATGCCTCCCGATGTGAGGCCAGGGTGGACCATTGTTGGTGATCAATCTGACTGAGCCTGAGATGCTGTTTCAGGGAGTCCTTATATCTCTTTTTGGGGGCGCCTCTCTTGCATTGACCCGTGGCGAGATCACCATAGAGTAGTATCTTTGGGAGGCGGTGATCCTCCATCCTAGAGATGTGCCCTGCCCAGCGCAGCTGTGTTTTCAATAGCATGGCCTCAATGCTGATGATCTCTGCTTGCTCAAGGACAGCAACGTTCGTCACATAGTCAGTCCAGTGTATATTTAGGATTGTGTGGAGATAGCACTGATGAAAGCGTTCGAGGAGTCGTAGGTGTTGGCGATAGGTGACCCATGTTTCATACCCATATAGGAGAATAGACAGTATGATAGCTCTGCACACACTGATTTTTGTGCTTTGCCTCAGGTGTTTGTTACTCCAGACTCTTTTGTGTGATACTGTGAGATAAACAGAACTCGATTTCTAATTTGATCACCAGAATTTGATTTCCTTTGCAGCACTGTCCACCAACCAATCCTTAAGCTAAAAACACACACACACACACACAGGATATAATGGCAAGAAAATACTATATATCTATGTACAATATACCCACATTACAAGATGCTATGTCAGTCTGCAGTAATAATGCTACCAATATTAAGCAAATATAGGAATGAATAGGAGGGTCTATCTGTACACCAATGAAAACAGTGTGTCTATATTACACAAATGCAAATGCATATACAGTTCAGTAAACGTCGCAGAAAACACAATAACTGAGTCCCCTCAAGATATAAACTCACATAATATTAACAAACATCAACAATGACACTGAGATGTCCAGCACCGGGATATGCCTTGATGCAGTGATCCAGATGAAGCAATCTCCGCTAGATGTAATAGATTTAACTGCAGGTTTGGAAGAACAGCTGATCACGACTGGTGAAAAGAAGTAGGGGGCAGAGGGGGAAGCACAATGTGCCGCGTATGTCAGGAATGGTGTCTGTACGTGTCCAATAAAGGAAAGTGATGTAAGTGTCCTCAAGGTTGCACAGCACTATAAATCCCAAGTGCATTCCCCTGTCTCTGCCAAGGATGTTCGTAGTTCCAACCCTCAACGCTTCCATATAGAGCGCCGGAGTCTTGTTTGGCGCGGCATCCTGTGAAAAGGAAGGCAGATGCAATCAAGTGCTGATAGATAGATCTGTTCGCGGGCGCTGGACAACAGCCGATCCAGGGTCGGTGGAACTAGGGAGCACCAATCCCCACATTGCTCAGGGGAGCTGCTGTGGCAATTGTTTGCTGTATTTTATGCCCAAGTACAGAAAGTATGAATGGGCTATAATACTATCCTGGGGGCTATGTGGATCTTCATCGCCATGCTGAGGCAGCAGATTACCACACACAGACCTTCCCCTTTGTCCGCTGTATATCCTGTCACAGACTGTATCATTCAAATGGGGGAAACAGACGCCAATACTTCTTACTGTGAACGTGCCCCAAAGGCACAATAAAAAGTTTATTAAGGGCACAAACACGCCCTTTGTGGGGCACACAATAGTCCTGTTCATGGTCAAGACCTTGGAAGCAGCAGGTAAGTATCCCAACACCAAACGGTTCCCAGGACGTATGAAATAAATACAGTAAACGTAAGCTTATAACACCAGTTTATAACACCAGCCTTATTGTGAACTTATATTTTGCCTAGAGGCGAAAAGGGAACACGGGCCCAATGTTACTGTATTTATTTCATCCCGTCAGGCTTTTGGTGCTACTCCTATATTTGCTTAATATTGGTAGCTGTTGCAACCTGGACCTAGAGGATCCCTCAGTAAACCACCACAAAGCAGCTGTGATTAAATGCTTTATTTAGAATAGGTAGAAAAAAGGAAAGAGATAAGAATATATTCCACTGATGCTCCCAGCATCCAGGTATTGCAAGGCAATAGTTCTAAAAGAGTTTAAAGATCCAATAAATGAAGAAATAGTATTAAAACCCCAATGGGTTAAAATCCGGGATAAGTCCTTGGCAAACGATGACTTGTCTGAATACTTGAGTACCGTGACGTGAAGGCTCTGCGGCCCGATCCTGGACTTGAGTTCCGTGGAGCTTGGCAATGAAAGCTGAATGTTGGCGCGAGATGCCGAGCACCAATGGGAACCAACTTAAATAGGTCCCCCCATTGTTTTGGACTCGGAGGCGCTGACTTCGGCGCAACACTTTCCCAGGAACAGTTCGTGGGCCTGACCTTCCCAAGCCTCCCCAGGAAGGCAAATACGTCGGCTCATTAGCAGCTGCACCTGGAGGAACGGGGGAAGGCGAGGTTCTGCCTTCCCAGCATTCTTCATCAGTCTGGGAAGAAAGAAGGCTGCGTCCGGCCTTGACCGCTGGCTGACGCGGAGGCCTCTGGAAGGATTTCTTCTCAGACCTGTCAGTTACCTTGGATTTCACATGGCTTCTAGCTGGCTTGGTTATGGAGTCAGGCTGGGGCATGACACCAGCATTATTACTTCAGACTGACATAGCATCTTACCTTGTAATGTGGGTATATTGTACATAGATATATAGTATTTTCTTGCCATTATATCTTGTGTATGTTTAGCTTTAGTTTGGGTAAGGCTTCCCTCTGTGTAGTGTAGTTCTTTTGCACCAACCAATCCTTACCATCTAAGTGTCACAAATCTCCTAGTTTGAAAAGATTAGTAATATTAAAGGCAGTGTGCTTCACATCATGGCCTATGAAATTCATTGAACTGAACAAGGGTACATCTTGCTGCTAATCCATTGTTGCAGATCTATTTATCATGGCCTTCATGTCAAAACAAATATCTTCTCATTTCTTGGCCTCACCTTCCCCTAATATATGGTGGTTTTAATAATCCATAGTCTGTGTTTGCAATGTAAGGAGATTACCTTTCTAATACAGTGAAGACCAAAGAGATTGGAAACAATAAAAAAATCTTTTTAAAAGGGACTTCCGGTTGGTGACACAAGGTGGAGGCCGTGCCATCTGGGGCTCCAGGTGGCAATCCGGGATAATCCAGGCCAAGGAGGGCTCGCTCCTTCCCAGAAGAGGCAGATTGGACTCACTGGGTGACAATCTATCGACAGCCGGCCGATGGTGTCAAAAGGGGTCTTACCCTCAAGGTGAGATCACTTAGAACACCCGGCAACGGCCCGATAGACAGGCCTGATATCCCAGGACAGAGGTCGACAGACCTCCCCATCATCCACCGTCGCCAGCACAAATTCAAGAAGAGAAGAAGGTAAAGAAGAGAAACCAATACAGGGCAAAGAATCCAGTGCCAATCAGAAGAAATACCGCGCGGGTCGCGCCGCGCCGAAAACCTCGCCAAAAGAAACAAAGGGGACCGGGCTAAGAGAGGACCCAAGAAACACCAGGGAAGCAGAGCAGCGAGGAGCGAGAGCCCGTCCTCGTAGAAAGCCGGCCGGTTCGGAGAAAAAGTAAGCGGCAGGGAGAGACCCCCAGGAAGAGGGTCGAAGAGGGACGACACAGAGACTCAGCGAAACGGCATCCTTACCGTGAACGAGAAGGGACACACACTGAAGCGAGGCTGGGTGTCTGGCAGGGTGAGTGAAGGACGTCTGGAAGGAGCCGGGGTGGAGCGGAGGCTCGAGGAAGCCCGAGGAGGGGGGAGAGAAAGGGAGGAGGAGGAAGGTGAGGAGTGGAGGAGTGGAGTCCTGACCTTGAACACGCCGAGCTGGTCGCCATCTTAGCCCCCCCACAAGCAAGTTACATTTGAGGAAGAAACAGGAAGAGGAGGGCCCAAACCCTGAAATCCCGTCGGAAACCTCGCAAATCCCGCGAAAACTCGCGAGAGCTCGCCAGAGCCACAAACAACGCGAGAACAAAATAAAAGAGACAGAGACCCCCGAATCCTGGGAAAACAAGAAACACAAGTCAGACTGCCCCCTCAGGAAAGGAGGCAATAAGAGAACCAGGCAAAGGATACAGGAGATACAGGAGAGACCGGGCCCAGACACGAAACGGGCGAGCGTGGGGGAAGGATCCACAAGACCGAAGGAAAGGTAAGCAGGAGACAAAGAGGCACCCACTTAGAGTCACAGTTTATAGCTTACAGGTACAACTCTAAGAAAGGCACAAAGGAGACAGCCATGCAGAACCCCAGACATAAAGTTAACCCATCTACCACCAGGATAGTCAACAGAAGAAACTCACTGCCAGAGGAACCCAGCTTTAGAGAGATGTTCCAAGAGATCAGGAACATATCTAACAAACAGGACAAACAACACCAAGAGATACAGACAGAATTGCAAAATATGAAGAGAGATATGCAACAAAACTTCCAGAAACTACAGGAGGACATAGATAGGGTTAAACAAGACAACCAGAAACTAGCCAAAACACAGATAAAACTGGAAAATAAAGTGGACAAAATAGACTCTACCACACAAAGATTACAGCAACAAGTGGAAATCCTAGAGAACAGAGCACTCGAGTATCAGTTGCGAATTAGAAATCTGGCAGAAACGCAAAATGAGAATCTGAAAATGATCATAATAGACATCATCGCAGACCTTACGGAGACTGAACCAGCGATCGTAGGGAACGATGTGGATAGAACTTATAGAATTAACACGGAATACTCAAAAAGGAACCAAACACCCAGAGATACCATCGTCTCGTTTGCACGCAAATGTTTCAGAGATGAGATCTTACAAAGATGTGCAAAACAAACTGTATACTATAAAGACAAGAGAGTCATCTTCATGAAGGAGGTCTCCCAACAAACAATAGCAAACCGAAGGAAGTATTACTTTCTAACAGAAGAACTCAAGACCAGAAAAATATGCTACAGATGGGAAAGAAGTGAAGGACTCACAGTAACATACAATGAAATCAGATATTGGTTAAACACGGTTGAGAAGGCGAGAGCATTCTATGAAGAGCACATCCGTCGGGGGAAACAACCAGAACAAGGAAGGTCACAGAGAGGACACCCATCCAAACAATGGAAAGAAGAAGGAAAAAGGCTGGAACAAAGAACACCTCAGAAGAAAGGGCACCAAAAAGAACTGAAGGAAAAAATGGACAGGGGAATGGAGGAGGAAGAAGGCGAGATAGGAGCTGGAGAATATAACATCGATTACGAAGAAATTGACTCGCCAGGAACATCTCTAAGTAGGAACCTAAAGAGATTAAGAGAATTCTCGCCGGAAAATTACCAACTGGTGACCATGCAGGATAAAGCACAGACTGACGACTCAATAGATCAACCAGACCCCCAAGATGACATCGCTGAAAGTATACTCAGTTAACGTGAATGGGCTAAATTCGCCACAGAAACGGAGGCGAATCGTGGACAACCTTAAAAATAAGAAGTACGAAATAATAGCATTACAAGAGACACACGTGTCCAGCAGACACACTAGATACTTGGAACAACCGAAATTGGGAAAACACTTCTATTCCGTAGGCGGAAAAAAAATGTGGAGTAGCCATATACGTTAATCCCAAACTTAATCCAAGTTTGGTTTTTAAAGACATGGAAGGGAGATATTTAGGAATCTGCATTGAAATAAACAGTCAAAGATTACTCCTGTGTAATGTTTATTGTCCAAACGGACCTAAGATAAAATTCATCAGGGACCTCAAAAATCAGATAGACAAACAAGAGTATGATGAACTAATGATATTAGGAGATTTCAACGGGGTGGTTAATGCAGAAATTGATAAAACACACAAAAGCACAGGAAGCCAAAAAAAGAAAAATAAAGGTAGCCAACTCCCCCATCAATTCCTGAAAACATTAGAGAACCTAAATCTAGTAGACGCATGGAGGCTCCACAATGGCACTATGAGAGACTACTCTTTCTACTCGGGAAGACATAAAGTCTGGAGTTGAATAGATATGGCTTGGGTGACCAAGACCATATCCACAAGAATACACAAAATAGATATCAAGACAAACACCCTGTCAGACCATAACTCACTGGAACTTCAATTCAAGGGAAGTAAACCCAATTTCAGATGGAGACTTAAAGATAGTTTACTTAAAAACCCCGGGGACATAGAATGGGCAAGAAACTTGCTGGTAGAATATTTTGACATCAACAAAGGCGAGGAGACAAGTAAGATCACCCAGTGGGAGGCAATGAAGGCAGTCATGCGCGGGAATTTCATACAGTTGAATAATAGAAAGAACAAACAACTTAATAAAAAGGAGATCGAGATCACAGAGGAGGTAAGGAAAAAAGAGGAAAGACTGAAGAGACAACCGGGCAAATTAAGTCTTTTAAAAGAGATAAATGTACTCAAAAAACAGTATCAGATGCTACAGAATGAGAGATTGGGCAGGCAACTTAAATATGCCAGGGCTAACTATTTCCAAAATGCTAATAAAATTGGCAAATGGCTATCTAAGAAACTAAGAGACAACAAGAATGAAACACATATTACCAAAATAGAACACGAGGGCAAGTATCATACCAGAGAAGATGAGATAACGAAGGCCTTTGCCAATTTCTACCAGAAGCTGTATAAGAAGGAAGAAACATCAGCAGGAGATATAACAGAATACCTCTCCAGCCTGGGAATACATAAAATCTCGGAAAAGCAGAGAGCAGTCCTAAATGACCCAATAACAATGGCAGAGGTAATGACGAGTATTGAAGGACTCAAAAACAACAAGTCGCCCGGACCGGATGGTCTAACAGCCATATATTATAAAACCTATAAAAATGAGCTTTCAGGTATACTATTAGAAATATTTAACAGCATCAGAACAAACAAAGAAATTCCCAAGACATGGGAGACGGCAAACATCACACTCATCCATAAAGAAAACTCCGAAAAAACAAGTATGAAAAATTATAGACCGATATCCCTGCTAAACACAGACTACAAAGTCTTCACCTCCATTATAGCGAACAGATTAAAATTATTTCTAAAAGACTGGACTTCTAATGATCAGACGGGGTTTCTGCCAGAACGCCAACTAAGGGAAAATACAAGAAGTATAATAAATACACTAGAATACTACGAAAGGCATAACGAAAAAAATTAGCTTTGCTTTTTATTGACGCCGAAAAAGCATTCGATAAAATTAATTGGAATTACATGAAGTTACTGATGAGGGAAATGGACATGGGGTTCCACTTCCAAAACATCATAGAGGCGTTATACAACAACCAAGAGGCTACCCTAATAATCAATGGTCAAGAGAAAAAAAACAAAATTCAAATAAAAAGGGGAGTAAGACAGGGATGCCCCTTATCCCCATTACTCTTCATCTTAGCAACAGAGACCATAGTACGAGAAATAAATCAGGATAAGGAACTAAAGGGAGCCAGAGTAGGGAAAGAGGAATATAAAATCAGAGTCTATGCGGACGATATCGTCTGCAGTATAGAAAACCCCGTGCCTAACATAGATAAATGGCTTAAAAAATTCGAGAAGTTTGGACATATCGCCGGTTTCAATCTGAATAAGCAGAAAACAAAATTATTAGTCAAACACCTAGATGAAAAGGAAAAAGATATTCTACAAGCCAAAACAGGATTGAAAATAGAAAAGAAAATTAGATATTTAGGAATAACATTGACTGCCAAAAACATAGATCTGATCAAAAATAATTACGAACAATTATGGAAACAAATACAAATGGACCTAAACAAATGGAACAAGCAAAATATCTCCCTACTAGGCAGAATTGCCGCTATTAAAATGACGGTACTACCAAGGTTGCTGTTCCTATACCAAACAATACCTGTGATTAGGAATGACACACTATTCAAAAAATGGAATACAGATCTAAGAAAATTCATTTGGAAGAATAAAAAGGCGAGGATAAATCTAAATTGTATGACAGATGAAAAGAAACGGGGTGGGTTCGGGCTACCAGACATCAAATTGTACTACGAGGCCTGCAACCTAGTAGCTATCAAGGACTGGGCCCTACTGCAAAATACGAGACAGACAACACTGGAAGGACATGACCTCCGTGCTGGATGGCACGCATACATGTGGTATAATAGAAAAAGGGTCGAAAAGAATTTTGAACACCACTATATAAGGGCGGCCCTGATCCGGACTTGGGAAAAATACAAGACAAGATTATATAGACAAACACCGCTATGGATCTCCCCCATGGAGGCTTTCTATAAGAAAGAGTTAGCAGAAAAAACATGGCTAACGTATAAGCAGATCTTGAAAAGAAATACGCAAAATGCGTGGGAGATAAAAACAATAGAAGAACTACGACAAAGCCACCCAAACCTAACGTGGTTCCAGTATTTCCAGATACATGAACACTATAATGCAGATAAAAAGATCGGGTTTACGGAAGACACAATCTGGGAGCCAATAGTGAGAAAAAAGAAAAAAAACATCAGTTGCATCTACAAACTGTTATTAGAATGGGCGATGGAGGAAGACCTAGTCAAAGACAGTCACATCAAATGGGCCAAAGATTTAGGACACACAGTCTCCCTATACCAGTGGGAGGAAATATGGGGAAAAAAATTAAAATACTACAAATCCACGGAAATTGAGGAAAACTGGCTCAAAATGCAGTACAGGTGGCACCTGTACCCTGCCAGATTAGCCAAATTTGACAAGAGAAGTTCCGGGAAATGTTGGAAATGTGACCAGAAGACTGGGACATACATTCATCAATGGTGGGAGTGCCAAAAGGTTAAAAAATACTGAGAGAAGTACACCAAGCAACACAAGAAATACTGGGAAAAAGATAGAGCTAGACCCCCAAATTTACCTCCTGGGAATTGACAGGCAACCAACTCTCTGAGAATCAAGATAGAATGCTGTTTTTACTAAGCACCTGTGCACGTATAACATTGGCAAGATGGTTGAAACAAAACACGCTTCCCAGCAAAGAAGAATGGATATTGAAGACCTTAGACGTAATCCAGATGGACGCCCTAGCCCACAATATAAACAAGGAAAGAAACAAAACGGACTGGACCAGCCTAAAGAAATATATGCAAAACAAAGGCCACAAATTCACAGTGGAAATAAATGAACTATAAGACTGATAGCTATACATCCACTGTGAAAGGAACATAATCAAACAGTGCTGTAAACACAAACAAAAGACGCACTTGGACTGTCTTTGGGAAGTCATTTTATACTGTTGCATCCCCACCCAGTGTATCTACCCCACCCCCTTTCACACCCTGAACCCCTACACTCCCACACCCCTACCCATCACAATCTGTCGATGTAGATGTTCATGTTTACTTTGAAAAACAATAAAAACTATTTAAAAAACATTCTTAGGAATTAGATTTTGGTGCAGAATTGTGAAGGCTAGGAGAGTCCTGAACTTGCAACCTAGGCATGGCATCAGTGGAGTGCGCTTGCAGTGGGTGTGGGTTGGATGAGAATTTGTTCCCAAACTTGAAAACATATTAAAAATTGAAGTGTCAACAGAAGCTTTTCTGTTGGGACTTACAAATTCAACACTAACAGCAAGGATTGTTTATGATTACTATTGGAAACAAGAATAAATTCCCACCCAAGATTTATGGATTACAAAAATGTTGGATATCGCAAAGATGGACAAATTGATAAGGCTTATAAAATTGCCAGATCATTTTAAAATTAAAGAAGAATGGTGGCCCTTTATTGACTATTTAAAAGAAGAAAAGAAAGTGAAAATATTGGGGGGTTTTATAGCATTAAAGGAAAATAGTAATGCTAGGTTGCAGGAATAACAAGAAAAAAAGATAATATAATAACTTTATTCTTATACCCTGCCACCATCTCCCTGAAGGGATTCGGGGCAACTTACATATAAGACAGAATGTCTACAAGATATAAAACAAAACAATCCATTATAACAAAAAAAGCCCAATTAAAATAAGAACATCATGAATTACAACAACCAGATACAAACACAATTAAACATAAGAGTATAAAATGACAGCATTGAAGTTTCATTACAAAATGTTCTACAAAACATGACCACAAATTTCTAAAATGGGCGTGATCAGGCTGTAAAAGGGCCTGGCATGATATAGTGCAAAACAGCATATCATTGTGCCGGAGAATTGGATAAAGTACAGACCTAGGGACTGGTGACCTAGGGACTGGGCATTTATCAACTAGGAACTAGTCATTCTCAAATGCTTGTTGGAAAATCCTGGTTTTCAAATCCCTGCAGAAGGAGGACAGTGTTGGGACTTGCCTAATTTTTTGAGGGGGGAAGTGTTCCAGAATTAGGGGGGTCACCACCGAGAAGGCCCTCTCTCTTGTTCCCACCCACTGTGCTTGTGACAGTGATGGAATCTAGAGGAGGGCCTCTCCAGCGGATCTTAAAGCATTTGTCGGTTCATAGGGAACCAACACGAAGACAGGTGGTGCCCAAACCTATCTTTGTCAGTTAGTGACAAGAATAACATGATCCCAAAGATATTCAAGGGATCTTGGAAAGTTAATCTACTAGAGATAAGTTTTATGACAAAAAGAACATGGGTTTTTTTGTGTGAAAAAGACAGCAGACAGAGAAGGATGCATTAGTTAGGGCTTTCTATTTTCTTTTTCCCAATTTTTCTATCTCCTTTTCTATCTCCTTTAATTTAGAAAAGAAATGTTTTCTTTTTTGTCTTTTTCACATCATAGAAACCTTTTTTGTATTAGATAACAATGGAAGGCAAAGATGTAAGATGTTTAAAATGTCCCTGTTCTGTATTCACGACTGTACCTTTCCCCATTCCTCATATATTTTTGCAATAAAAATTATATTGGAAAAAAGAAGTAGTTCCCAGACCTTCTAGACTTTCAAACCCTGCTCCAAGCAGATAAACATCCTTTTTTGCACAGTGGCCAACTACACACCCAAACTCAAAGACTACAATCAGGAATAAAAAATGCAACAGTTCACCCAACAAATGTATAAAGTCACACAAAACTTACAGCAAGTACACTGACAGAAATGTAGGATCTCATCAACATCAAGGCCCGGGATTTCTCACACAATGTTAGCTACATGTTAAAATCTTCAATAGGTTGCAAAATAGATGTCATATATCAATCTACCATAATGCTGTTGTCCCTGTACAAAGAGAAAGGCAGAGAAATAGTAGCAATGGCTGCTGGCACAGGAGGAAATCTATGGAAGTTTTCTATGAACGAGTTCTGACAACACATAGCAAAAATCAGGAGATATGGGATAAAGCCAAGGCAAGCACTTCTCTGAAAAGAACAATGTGTCTCTTTGGAAAATGCTGTAAGTACACATGATAAAAATTGCCTTTCACAAGGAATAAATTCAGGATTTTTTTTTCATACACACTGTAATCTTACTCAACAAGATAGCGTGGCAAGTAAAAAATTCTGGCTCTAAAAGGTTTCAGTTATTATGTAAGTTTCATACTGTCTCCTGTGGTAAGACAGTGTTTGGCAATTTCCACATAAGTTTATTCCTCCTTGTATGTAATCTGCATTTGGTATCTAATTACATAATACTTTTACTCTTCTCCCAACCTGTGCTTTCTCAGATAAGCTCTGTATTTTTTGCAATTAAAGTCTAAAATGTTCTGTTCTAATAATCTGGGTGCAATTTTTTTAAAAAAAACCCTAAATTGCTGTGTACAAATTTACATCTAAGATACAAAATACTAAAGAGATGGAGAATACCATTTTCTCCAACAGCTGTTTTCTATTACCTGATGAAGAGTTTTGAACAAACTGTTATACTCTCATGGAACAGAATGATTTCCTATGAATTAGTTCAGCTGTTGTTTCCCTAGTTTTCTGGATCAAATAGTACTTTGAGCATACAAAACTTCTCATGTATTACTGGGGAAAGGTTTTACTGCCATCTGCTGGTTTTACATAGATAACATTTCTCTAAGAGCCCTTCCAGACAGGCCCTATATCCCAGGATATGATCCCAGGCTTTCTGTTTATCCCAGATTATCTGGCAGTTGGGGCTCATATAATCCAGTTTAAAGATGAAATCCTGGGATCAGGTCCTGGGATATAGGGCTTGTCTGGAAGGGCCCTAATTCACAGAATATCACAGCCACGGCTCGGTTCTTTCTACTGTTGTAAATTTTAGTATTCCATACTACTGAAAATCCTCAAAATAAAGATATAACTATCCTGAAGCACATCACATGTATTCCGAGAATGATGGATAACAGTGACAAATACAAACACAGCTCCTCCTGCAATAAATCACATTTTATTACTATGACTATTTTAATCTTGTTCTGTGTATTTTAATACATTTATTTTAATGATAATGTGTTTTATTTGTGTGTTTTAACTATGCTGTATCCCACCTCAAGCCATGAGAGGTGCCTAACAAATACTTTTAAAATTGTTGTTACTGTTAAATATCGAGGGGATGCCCCAGCGCAAATTCAATTGAAATGACTGTAAATTGCACATATACAGACTAAACATCATTTATTTAAATAATTTTGTTCTGACAAATCTGCAAGCAGATTTAAGATGCATATCTGAAACTCAGGGTTTTTGAGCAAGCTTTATAGGACTCAAAACTACAGCAGTTTATAGGGATATTAATGAAAGAATAACACCAAACAACAATCTTAGATACAGTCACCCACACAAAATGTTTCATCTTATAGTGTTATTTTTATTTTTAAAAATATTTCCTCTAGACTAGGATATTGGGAAAAATCAATATAATAAAATTCAACAGAGAAATATCTAGGCTTTTTGGATGAGGTGGATTATCTAGATCATTCCTGGGCAAACCGGCCCTCCAGGTGATTTGGACTTCAACTCCCACAATTCCCAACAGCCTATAAGGAATGTGGGAGCTGAAGTCCAAAACACCTGAAGGGCCAAAGTTTGCCCAGGACTGAACTAGATCCATTTCAATCTTGTTTAAGTCTGATTATAAGGTGAAGACAATCTTGGTCACTATGGTAGGTGACCTACACCAGGAACTGGACAAGAGGAGTGTCTCTACTGGTTTTGCTGGACTTCTCAGCAGTTTTCATTACTATCAGTCATGACATCTTTTTGGGTAGTTTCTCTGAGATGTTCTACAGGGCTCCATTTATTTCCTGGAGGAGTACTCTCAGAGGATGTTGCAGGGGGTCTCTGCTCAATTTCTTGGCAATTGACTTGTGGAGTTCCTCAAGAGTTCTGTGTTATTCCCTGTGTTATTTAATACATACATGGGACAAATGGGAAATATTTCCAGAATTTTGGGAATAATGTTTCACTTATCTACAGATGTTTGGGGAATTTTCAAAGTCTTTAATACTGTAATAGGAACATTTTAATAATAAAGAAAATATGTTCCTAGTTTGAAAGTATTATTTCCACTATAGAAACCAGCATTGATCTATGGATAAACTGATCCAGATTTGAGGGGTAAATTTTCTTGCTTATATTTGAGTATATGGGGTAATTCTCACATCAATAATATTTTTCAACAGTTCTATCTGTAGAAGAAATAGGAATGGTGGATCTATGATTTTCTGAATCAACACCAAACTCATTTTGGTTGGTATTGCATTAGTTGTTACCTAATATTATAGCAGATTCTGATTTCAGTTTGAAATGGTGTAGCTTGCATAAAAGATCAATAGAACTCTTTGGCTGTCGCATACTTTCTGATGTCACTGACTTGTCAAAAATCAGCTTTCCTTGTAGCCTGCATTTTAATAGCAGCAGTGAGTTCCCTTTAATTTTTTAATAATGGAAGAACTACTCAAACACTGTATACATTGTTCTTCAGACATTGGATTGCTACCACTTCTATATTGCAGTAAAATGCCATGGCATAGTTATATCTTTCAGTCAAAGGTTTGGACCACATCCTTCTTTGATTGCAACTTATTATACATCTTGTTAGACTGTCTTCCAATAATCTGTGCTGCAACAGCCCCACCATACAAACATATTCCAGTCCACAGCAATATAGCTGAGGGGGTGGCAAGAGTTTTCAGCTGCTCAAATAGCTGAAACGCTCAGCTGGTTCTTCCTCTCATTGCTTCTGCCATGTCCTCAGATCATTTTTCTGGATATGCTTTGTTCTTTGCCCATATCAAAAGTCTTGTGCTCATTGTTGAGCATGACATTTAAGGCACCAGTGAGACACTGAAAGGCCTGTTATTACATATCTCAGCTCTGTGATGCCTTCTTTCATTAAGTGAGCAAGCCAGCTGTTTTGCACAACTGAAAGTTTGCATCTTGGTGTTATACTTGACAAAATTGTTTCCTTCTACTTTGTTCACTCTCTAATATTACTCATACACGTTTTTCCCACTAGCATCAAGTTGAAAGTCTCCAGGCAATCTGTATCAAGGAAAAATGAGAGGTACATGTAACAACTCTAATAGATATAGTAAACCAGAAATAAACCTTGGGTTTGCAATATAAATAATTGAGGCATCTCGTGATCTGCACACTAAAAATCAGGAATTTAATGTACAAAGACTAGAAAAGATTAATAGAGCAGGCTGAAGTCTGACCAGTTGGCTAAAAGTAAACAAAAAAGATAAGAGGGAATAGTCTCTGTACATCTGAAAAACAAAATCAACATGAATTCCCAAACCTAATATTTCTATAATAGCTTCCACATAAAGAACAGAAAACCCCAGGCAGAAAGCCAAATTGAAAGTGTGTGTCCTCTGAAGCTGTTTTCAAAGGTAAAGTAGTTATTCTGGACCCTTAATGAAAGAAAGAGAAAATAAACAAATGCTGCGAAAGCTATGGTCCTTCAAAGTCACTCTGCTTAGTATAACTGGGCAGAAGACACACAAATAATATGTGCTGATAGTGAAACTTCGTTATTTACTGTGCTTTCACTGAATGCCAGTGTAATAGGCAGTATAATAGTATACCAGTAAAATTATTCTCTAAACAGATAGCTATTATTACAGAGAGTTAACTGTTATGTCAGGAGCAACCTGAAAAATTGCAAGTTGCTTCTGGTGTGAGAGAATTGGCCGTCTACAAGGATATTGCCCAGGGGACGCCTGGATGTTTTTGATGTTTTTTCCATCCTTGTGGGAGGCTTCTCATGCCCCCTCATGGGGAGCTGGAGCTGACAGAGGGAGTTCAACCCGCTCTCCCCAGATTTGAACCACTGACCTGTCAATCAGCAGTTCTGCCGTGACAAGGGTTTAACCCACTACACCACTGGGGGCTACTGTTATGTTGAATTAATGTAGTACATGTAAATGGATTACAGTTCTAAATTAGGAATGCAGCCACATTGTACAATTATGCCATATGACACCACCTTAATCACTATGCTTTTCCTCATGGAGCCCTGAAGAGGGAAAGAAAAGAGGAGGAGGGGAGTGACTCAGTTTTCACAGGCTCCCATAAACAGGAGACATCCAAGATGGTACCCACCTGTGAACAGACTTTCTATTATTTTAGGGCCTGTCCAGAAATATTCTTTACTGTGGTAACTCCTGCAATAAAAACAGTCTCAAATTAATTTACCACAAACTAGGAAAAGCCTGATTAGTGGCAAATTAATTAGATAGTGGAGTTATTCTGTGCCTTCTTGGAAGGAGAGGAATAGATCCACTACTTCTGGTGTCTGGTCTGCAGCCCAGACACCATTCCCAGAGTTTTCCTGACTAAGTTAGTCCGGAAAACTGTGGGAATAAACACAGCCCGCCCCCACAGCCCCCAAACGCCTTTGAAAAGTAAAATAAACTTACCCAGCCTCCATTACAGTCTTGGAGCAGCTCTCCTGGTGCGTAGTAATGACGCGCCAGGAGAGTGGGGGAGGGGGGAATCGCTGCAACACCCACCCACCCCACTCTCCTGGTACATCATTTCTATGCACCGGGAGAGCTGCTCTAAGACTTAATGGAGGCTGGGTACGTTTATTTTATTTTATTTATTTATTTGTCACGTTTCTATACCGCCCCTCTCAGCCCGAAGGCGACTCGGGACGGTTTACACAGGCAGTCTCTGCCCTCAATACAACACAGCAACAAGTCAACACCCCCCCCAAAACCATATAATAACAATTTAACAATTAAAAACATACAATTGCAGCCTCAGCGTCATGTTGAAATCAGTTTCCATCACATCGTCGTCATTCCTTATATCCAATTAAGCCTTATATTTCATCAACAAATGCCTGCTCAAATAACCAGGTCTTGACTTTCTTGCGAAACATCAGGAGGGAGGGGGCCGATCTGATGTCTTTAGGGAGGGCATTCCAAAGCCGAGAAGCCACCACTGAAAAGGCCCTGTCTCTCGTCCCCGCCAGTTGCGCCTGCGAAGAAGGCGGGACCGAGAGCAGGGCCTCTCCAGATGATCTTAAACATCTCGATGGTTCATAGGGAGAGATGCGTTCAGACAGGTAAGTTGGACCCGAACCGTTTAGGGCTTTAAAGGCTAAAGCCAGCACTTTGAATTGTGCCCGGTAGCAAACTGGCAGCCAGTGGAGCTGGCACAACATTTTACTTTTCAAAGGGGTCTGGGGGCTTTGGTTGACGGCGGTAGGGCCCCCAAATGTTATTGCAAGCCAGTCCCATGAGAGCATCTGGACACCCACCCCAGAAAGCAAGCACTTTCCAGGGGGGGGGGGTGGTGGTGAAGAGGCCCCAGGAAGATCCACGTTTTTTTAAAAAAGCAGATTCTCCTGGGATAAAGGCCTGTCTGGAACCGCCCTTAGCTAAGCAGCTGGAAAAAGGGGGAGGAATTCCCAGCCCCTGAATATTTTTTATTATTTGGGCTGGATATAGGCAGCAACCAATGAGATCACTCTGCACTCAACCTCCTGGCCACTTTCAGTTTTACAGCATTTTAACTGCCTTGGCTCAGTGCTATGGAAACATGATAGTTGTAATTTTATAAAGTCTTTGGCATCTCTGACAAAGTGTTGGTGCCTTGCCAAACTACAAACCCCAGGACTCCAAGGCATTGGACTAGGGCAGTTAAAGTGCTGTCAAACTGCATTATTTCTATAGTGTAGTTGCAACCTTTGAGGGTGCTTCAAGATCATGCTGGCTAAGTACTGAATTGATCTTGCAGACAACTGAGCTGATCGTTTACAGAGGCTGCTGAAATAAGGGCAAGAGCAATAAGTTACCTGATCCTGTCATTGGTGACCTAAAAGTAGAATAGCATACAATTCATTCTGTATGTTTGTAATATTGTAAAGTGCAGGATGGCACTGAATATGTTTCTGGAACAATGAATGCACTTCTGAACCTAAGAACATGATACAAGTGTAAGGTAGTGGCGGCAAGGCACATTTCCACACAAGGTTTTCCTTCCTCTCCCTCTCCCCATGTGCACCTTCTTCTCCTCCTCTCTCGACAGAGGTGGTGGCGACAAGGAACATTTCTACACAAGCTATTATTTCACAGAGAGAGAAAAACACTCAATTGAGTAGAAACAGCATCAAATTGCTTTAAAATGATATGTGCTAAACTATGTAAGGAAGGAATGCTATTATCATCAAAACAAAAAATATTTTTGGATTATGGTCTCCTGCTTAACTCCTATTGCAAAGAGAAGAAAAGTTGGATCAAGTGCAACACAGTGGGGTGAGAATTCACAGCCACAGAGCTATCTCTCCCTCTCTCATTCTCATTCACTCTGTGTGTGTGTCACACACACACACACAAACGTTGACACAAAGAGATCATAAGAA
>JARBWK010000006.1:55488986-55502669 GCA_030556195.1 Anolis apletophallus | reverse complement strand
AATATAATTCTCAATTTTAAGTACAATCCTGGAGACCAAAGCAATTCCTGGTCCCATTCAACAAGTCTAAATTACAATGAATTCAGAGAAATGTAATAATTAGATATTGTTAGCACTTAGATATGTTAATCTTATAAGGACCATAGCTTGCCTTGTTTCCTCTGCAGTCAGTTCCACTTTAATATAATCGATTAATACAGATATTTCTGCTACTTATGTGTGCAAAAACCTCTTAAGGTCAAACATTTGCATCTACTTCTGATGTCACAATAGTCTCCTTGAAGTGTATTCACTACATCAAACTTTGTGACACTTTGTTTATAAGTGACAAAGAAATGAATCACAGATAACAGCTCCTTTTTCTGTTGCCTGCCAGGCTTATTTATTTTATTTTATTTATTTATGGTATTTGTATCCTGTTATTTCTCACCCCCGAAGGGTGACTCAGCACGGCTTACACTGCAGCACTACAAGCTGCTACATCACAATACAACATACAAACAGTACAACAATATAATCCCATCAAATATAAAGATTAAAACCATTATATAATCATTAAAAACAGTATAAACGTCAGTAATAAAAGCCATAATACAAAGGACAATATCAATTTGGCTTCAGCCAAATTCCATACAGGCTACTTTTAAAAAGACAGGACAATAAATATAACAAGCTGCTTGACATATGCAAAACAGTCCCACTTAAGACACTGACAAGGGATGCTTTTCAATTCACTATATCTCAAAATGAATGCTTCATTCCAACAAAAGTCGTGATGAAGAACCTTTTTAAGACACTGAAAGACAAAAATGCTCATTTGATACAACTTCCATGGATCGGTGTGGGATGACAGAGTGCTACACTGAGATTCAGAACATCTAAATTCTAATCCCAATTCAGCCATCAAGCTCATTCAATCATTCTGGGCCAGTTCCTCTCACTTTCTCCACCCAGCTTTCCTCGCATGGTTGCTGTGTGGATAAAATTGAGTTGAACAAGAGTCTAATGTCAACCATTTTAACACCTTTGCTACCTGCTCTATGCCAAGGAGAACGGTATTATCCTGTAATTCTCAATTTTAAGTATTATTCTAAACACCAAAGAAATTCTCAGTCTCAAAAGGCCCTGATGGAATGAACTCCCAGATATTAACAATAGCCAGGACCATATTATTTCACATAACCATCTTTACACAAAAATAAAATAAAGAAAAACAATAGGTGACATCCTTTCCAGTCTCAGATAAAAAGACCCTTTCAAAACACACAATAATTAACTAGAACAGTTATTTCTGATATGGCAGTTTAAAAGGAAAATCACAAGACACTAAGAGACCTAATTTTGCAAGCCTTGTGACCTTTCCATAGTTCAGATCTTAAATTAAGTACAATAGGGTCTCGCTTATCCAAGTTTCACTCATCCAACATTCTGTATTATCCAACACTGTCTGCCTCCTGCCCAGATCCACAGCTATTTCAATACATTGTGATGTTTTGGTGCTAAATTTGTAAATACAGTAATTACTACATAACGTTACTGTGTACTGAACTGCTTTTTTGTTGATTTGTTGTAAAACATGATGTTCTGGTGCTTAATCTGTAAAATCATAACGTAATTTTATGTTTAATAGGTCTTTCCTTAATCCCTCCTTATTATCCAACATTTTCACTTATCCAACATTCTGCAAGCCCGTTAATGTTGGATAAGCAAGACTCTGCTGTATAATAAATTGATGAAAATATATTGACAAATTCATTTGAATATTAAGTTTTCATATTTTCATGGTAACAGTATTGGAAGCAAAGCAGCATCAACAGTTGTACAAAATGATTACTTAAGAGAGAGCTCTAGACAACAGGCCAGCCCTTTTGACTCACCTCTCTGGGTCTTTCTTTGTACCCAAGCCTTGTTGCTTTCTCCCTGCCTGCAGATGTCACACACACAAACACACACCCTTCCAAAAGTTAGCTAGTCCCTTGTCTTCCTTTGTTTGGGAAGGGAGCATCCAAAGCCACCATCTCAAGATGACTTATATCCATACATGAGAGACAGAATTTCTGGGATCCTCTAAAATTTAGCCAATATTTTATCTACCTGTTTTCCTATCTCGAGATGGAGTTCCTGAAACAACATGTGTAAGTTTTTTTCTTTTCTTTTAGCCTTAAAAAAGCATCTTCACAACCTCTGAGGATGCCTGTCATAGATGCAGGTGAAACGTCAGGAGAAAATGGTTCTAGAACATGGCCATATGGCCCATAAAACCTACAACATCCCAGCATCCTGAATATTTTCTACTCTTTTCTACTATGAGCTCATATTGCACTGGCTAAATTCCCTCTGCTTGATATAGATACCAAATATTTCTACAAATAAATGTTATATAATCTACTAATGTGTCTATCCAGTGTTGCCTAGGTGTCAGGGGGGCCACTGGCTCTTGCTTTAATCCCTTCTTTATCATTCTTTCTTTTCTCCGCCCCTTCTCATACCTTTCCTCCTTTCTCTTCTTCCCTCTTTTTTCTTTCTTTCCCATTCTCCTTCCTTTCTTTTCTTTTTTCTTTCTTTCCTTCCTTCCTTCCCCTCATACACATCCCATCTTTCTTTCCCAGTGACATCAGGGAAAGAAAGGGTTCACCTAGCAGCAGGCTTTGTGATACAGACCAATGGACTGACAGATGGACAGACAGGCATACTTTGACACTTGCACATACACATATCACAAAACTACCAATAGATTATGCACAATTTTTGCATATTCAGTAGTACAAGATCATGAATACTGAAATAATGTTCAGCTTCAGAACTAGAGACAGCTTCAACCATGTGAAATACTCCAACAGAGGGTGGTGCCTCTAACAACACTCAAGGCTTTATCACAACTGGAATGAGGATAAGAGGGTACAAAATCAGGAGAACATTGGCTATACAGTGTCTTGACTTATATTCAACATGTTCCTACCTGAGTACCTAAACAGGCAGTCATCATATGGGTAAGAAGTTTAGCTGCAAACATGGAAGATCTGGTACAGAAGAGGTGTGAAAAAATAGCCAATATGAAACCTGTTTAAAGAAAAAGAAGAATCAGAATTTCCGCTGAATTGTTATTTGGTACTGGGCCAGATTTTTTTGAAAACTACAACTATGTTGGTAAATAAAAAAGAACCTCAATTCTTCAACCTTATGTCAGTTGGATCGTTCCACACATTTATTTTTGAATTTCTTATATTACTAGTCTTTTTATTTTAATATTTATTTATTTTAATATATCTGTTGCCTTGGGGGAAATGTAACAGTGCTCAAGTGTTTAGAGAATCACAAAATGTACTTTTGCTGCTAGAATTCACACACAAACAATGACTGCCTTAAAGCCTTTTTATACAGCACTCAGTTGCTATACTGTTAAGCTGCTGGGTTAATAAAATAAAGGATTATTTTGCTAGAAATTCAACTAGAATAGACCCATCAAATCAACTGAAACTTGGTAAATCAACTGTTATGTACATTCTAGTAACAACTGGGATACAAATTGAGATTAACAACTAGGTTTGGCTATTTAGCCAAAATATCTTCTGTGTATTCTTCATAGTTGTATTTCATTGGCAATGACACACCTGCAGTTGTGCTGGGGATGCTTTTATTTAACAAACATGTGGTTGATTATATTCAAAGCTTTCTTTTTAAAGTCTTCTATATAACATTGAATTTTACTTGGTTTCTAGCTATGCGAGAGTTTGTTTATGTAGTATTTTTAATGTTGCATTGCTTGGTATTTTATAATTTTACAGTTGGGTTTATATGTCTTTACTTGTTTGTTCTGTATGTGAAAGACTAAAACATTGGGTTGACTGATTGACACATGTATTAGAAAGAAAGAAGTAGGGATTTTCTCGGCACAACTTTATAATCTCTTTATCAAAGAGGGAGCTATTTCTTATCACCCAGATGGAAGCCAAAGTGCAGACATTTCAAATAAATAACAAAACATATAGCATCCAAGATTTTGTGTTGTCGTTTGGTGAAAGGAGCATAACCAAGAGCTAGTGGAATCCTCTTCTGGTCTACACTTTAGGAGAGTGGCCAATAGGCTGAGCCAATTTTGGAATTAAAGTCTAGTTTCTTGGATAATTCTTTTAATGTTCAAACCAGAGGAGATTCATTGTGCAATGGATATGAGAGCCACCAGCAGCTGTTGAGCATAACTTTTGTTTTACCTATTTATGGTTTGAAAGTTTCACTTCCTTTTGAATTATTATTAAATTACAATTTGTTTAGGCCTGGAGCCAGACACCCACACAAGTTTCAATGGCCCAAGGGAGATTTCCTATTGTATGTGTCATTCCTCCTTACCAGATAACGAATCTCTCTTGAACCCTAGTTTACTTTAAGGCAGAGGATTCAAGTGGGGTAATGTACTGCAATTCAAAATCCCAGGGAGGTTTCCTTAAGGAGGTATTTGTATCCCATCCCACATTCCTTATTTACAAAATAAATCTAATTCATTTGATAAGAAAAAAAAACCCAAATGATTGTCTGCTCAAAATCTACACATTATTCAAGGATTCGGAAATAATGTTGAAACTGACCAGAAATGCAAATGAATCCAGATGAGAAGAAAGCTTCATTGTAGGAAGACAAGCTGTCTGTCTGTGCATAGGCTGCATAAATCGACATGTGTGAACAAGAACATTCCACATAATCTGAAGAATCATCCATCACTTTACAGAACTGACTGTCAGACAACCAGCTACATGGGAAACAAAGGTCAACAATATTAATTCATTAGTCTTTAGACTAGAGATCAATTATCATTATGAAAACATGAACAAAACAGGAAGTGTATGAATTGTGGCCATATGAAATGCTCAATCAGATGACTAACACAGTTTACAAACTCCACTAATATGAAAGCTCACACAAACATTAGAATTGTCATGGGAATTGTCTGCCATGATGATCAATAGCTACAAACTTTACAGATTAACCAGCTTGATGCCAAAATTCAGTGGGGAATGAGAATAGATTCTGCTGGCAGACCTGGCCCATATATTTTGGTGACAATACCAGATAGAAACAACTTATATTTTCCACTCTCCCCCTTAGAGTTAGACCAAAGCCTAAAAGATTAATGTAAGTCAATGAGATCAATTCACATTTTCCATTAAGCCTTATGTAGGGAGCTTCCATTTTTCAGTGTGCCATCATGGTTGTTACACCATTTTTGTGGCTGAAACCTGGCACACCAATCTCTTGGCTTCCAGACAGGAATCTAAGACTGAGACCACAGAGTGAAATTGCAAGATTGACTTTTGCATGGATATTTTGCATTGCTAGCCTACTTTCCAATCTTTGCCTACTTCACCTCTTTGGCATCACAGTAGTCTATTCCCTGGTCTCAGCAAATGGAAACCTGGTGGCATAGTAACTTATAACACACTGATAATAATTTTAATAATCTATTCTGCCATACTGGGCATTCTGTGAAAGTCTTTATACATTAGGTGGCAGGAAGTCAATGCTTCAAAATCATTTTCCAGTTGTGATTTTCCAGTCTACCTACATTCTTTGTCTTCTCACTTTGCCAGAGGCCATTTTAGGATGGTGGGCAATCATAGTTTATGTAGCCTAAGGGCTATAAAATCCTAAAAATGTTTTCTACAGGATCGAGAGGTCCTCTGGCAATATTCTGGCACATATCCAAAAAGTGAGTACTGTTCAGATGATCCTGGAATGATTGTTCAATAGGAGACTACCTTAAAAGTTTCCCAAATTCTTTTTCTCTCAGCAAAATCAATAGAAGGAGGAGGTAAATGAGGAGCTGATATAAGGATGTGTAAAATAATAGGTAAATAATCACTTTCTGGTCAAACTGAAATATTATAGCTTTTATAACTTTTTATTTAGTTTATAAATTTAATATTTTATAAATGTATTTGTATTTATTATCCCTTGTTTCTTCTAGCACAATCTTCAAGGCAGCTTACCATAAGTTAAAACAAAGACAAATGGTTCATAAATATTTAAAACTTTAAAGAACAGAAAATATAATCAATAACACTGAACTGTTTGTTAAGGAAACCAGTCCTTTCAGGTCAGAGCAGAGGGAAAGAAAAGGGACAAAGTGGATTGTCTGTGGCTACATGAAGCGGCCCTCTGTTATGTGACTAGAAAATAAAAGGAATGAAATAGATTGATTGTAGTTGTGTGACATATGTAAGAGGGGGGAGGAAGGGAGGAAAGAAAGAGAAAAAGAAGGGAAATAAAGGAAGGGGAAGAAAGAAAAAAGGAGGGAGAAGTGGAAGATAAAGGTAAGAGGAAAGGGTATGAGGAGAAAGGAGGGGGGAAAGAAAGGGAGAGAAGACAGAAAAAGAAGGAAAGATAAATGAAAGAGGGTATGAAGGAAAGCAAAAGACAAAGAGAAAGAACAAGAGGGCCTTTCCACACAGCCATATAACCCATAATTATCGAGGTAGATAATCCACAATATCTGCTTTGAACTGGATTATCTGAGTCCACACTGCCATATAATCCAGTTGAATGTGGATTTTATACAGCTGTGTGGAAGGGGCCAGAGAGAAGCAGAAGCTGTATGAGGAGAATGGAGGAAGGAATGGAGAAGTCACAAAGAGAGTTTGCACAATGTTGCAGGAGTTTTGCCATGGAGACATTGAAGTAGGGCTTCTCAGAACTGGAGAAAGGCGAAAGTAGGCAGGCAGTGGTCC
Organism: Anolis apletophallus; assembly: GCA_030556195.1. Taxonomy (NCBI): domain Eukaryota; kingdom Metazoa; phylum Chordata; class Lepidosauria; order Squamata; family Anolidae; genus Anolis; species Anolis apletophallus. Next base: position 55,495,950 of record JARBWK010000006.1, on the reverse strand, counting down.
CAAGGAAACACGGCTAATGGCAGGTGCATACGGTAGTTATAATATAACTTTAGAGAACAGTAGAATAGCACAGACAGAATTATCTTATTATATTCCAAACCCCTGAAAGATACACAATTTAAAATTGCCTAAAGGGATTTCAAAAAATATAGGTCTCCACATCCTAAATATGTCAACTGTGTGGTAACATATGCTGTTTATCTCAGCATTGTTTTTTATTAATGTCAGTATGATCAAAGATATGCATTATTAACCATTAATATTAATTGTTAATGTATATTTATTTTCCTTCTTTTAAAACAGTCCTTTTAAAGCAGCATTTGACACAGTAGACCACACATTGTTAGCCCATTGCTTAGCTGTGGCGGGGGTGAGGAGGACTGCTCTCAAATGGGTGTCCTCCTTCCTCCTGGATCAGGGACAGCGAGTGGAGAGGGAAGGTATGGTTTCTGAAAGGCTCCCGCTAAACTGTGGGGTCCCTCAGGGAGCTATTCTCTCCCCTTTATTATTTAATATCTATATGCGACCACTTGCCAAACTGGTGCGGAGTTTTGGTCTGGAGTGTCATCAGTACCCCAGCTGGTGCTGAGGATGGATAGCCGGCTGGACCTGGTACCCGATAATTTCTAGCTGTGCCTTGAGTCTGGGGGTCCAGTCTGGGGACCCACTGCTGACGATGGAGGCCCAGGTCTCCACTGTCAGCAGATCCAACCTTTTCCACCTGCGACAGGCTAGGCAGCTGGCGCCATACCTTACCCAGAGTGATCTAGCTACGGTGATCCAGGCAACGGTCATCTCGAGGCTAGACTACTGTAATGCCCTCTACATGGGTCTACCTTTGGCAGTTATCCGGAAACTCAAACTGGTGCAGAATGCAGCAGCTAGACTCCTGGTGTGAGTACCGGCCAGGAGCCATATCACTCCAACTCTGCAGCAACTGCACTGGTTGCCAATCGAGTACCGGATCACCTTCAAAGTGTTGGTCTTGACCCTTAAGGCCCTACATGGTCTGGGGCCGGTGTATTTGAGGGACCATCTACTCCCATATGCTCCCCAGAGATCCCTTAGGTCAGAGCACCAAAACCTGTTACATGTCCTTTCCATTAGGTTCTTTCACTTGTCATCAACTAGGCAGAGAGCCTTTTCCATCATCGCACCGAGCCTGTGGAATGCCTTGCCGGCAAAAGTTCGGGCGATAAACGAACTAACAGCCTTCCAGAAGGCTTGTAAGACATCTCTTTTCCGGCAGGCATTTAATCTTTAAGCCGTGTCAATCTGTATGCTGACAGAAACATTGTTTTTATGCTTTTTTAAATGTTCTTATCGTTTTAGTGCTGTGTTACCTTGTGCATTTTGTAAACCACTCTGAGCCAATTTGGAAAGGGTGGTATATAAATTTAAACAATAAATAAATAAATAAAAAGGGTACACATTGGCCTACTTTTAGAATAAATGCCACCTTTTAATAGTTAAGTCTGAATATTACACTGAATATTAAGAAAGAAAGAAAAGATCTACAATGCTTTTTTTATAAAGATCAGACACATATGGAATTCCTACACATACATACGCTCATTTTATTTACCCAAAATATCTTAGAAAATATACCTTTCAGCAACTTGATTCCACAGGAGACATAAAGACTTATGAGGAACAATTTGGCTGCCTTTAGAATAAATTCGGTACCTAATCTCATTGTTGTCTTTCAACAAAAGTGGACTTTGATCTTTCAGACTTGCTGAAAAAATCTGAAACACACATACAATTTCCTTTTAAAATTATTAATATGGTTCTCATTTGTAAATCAAGTTATTTTCAAGGTTTCAAACTGATTTCCTTCTGAGAAGTGTTACTCAAGACAATTTAATTGCAGTGTGAGGATAAGGACTTCATAGAAGATATGCGTTTAACTGCACCTGCACAAGTTCCAACAGAAAGCTTTTCCAAACTTTAACTTTGAAATTTTAGAGGTAACTCCTCCCAGGGCATAAAAGGGCACCCTGGCCAGCGGCACTCCAGTTCCTAAGTTGCAAGCAGCTAGAAAGAGGGAGGTTTGCATGAGTGTAGATTCACAGAGAAGTACTTGAAGAAACACAATTATAGGTAAGCAACTTGTCCTCCTTCGTGGTCTCTGTGAATATACACAAATTGAGACTAGCAAGCTGAGGTGCAGGAAGGCAGGACACATGTCAAACATAAGTAGTGCAAAAACAATACTCAAGTTTATTGAGCAGGTAAACAACATTGACAGCCAGAGAATATTTGACTGGTGAACATCAGGGTAATGCAAAACAATACTCAAGTGCAAATGCTGTATTGTTAACTGGGTTGTTGTAGGTTTTTTGGGCTATATAGCCATGTTCTAGAAGCATTCTCTCCTGTGAGGTCTGAGGATGCTTGCCATAGATGCAGGCGAAATGTCAGGAGAGAATGCTTCTAGAACATGGCCATATAGCCTGAAAAACCTACAACAACCCAGTGATTCCAGCCATGAAAGCCTTCGACAATACATAGTATTGTTAACTGTTGGCTCGGAGACTAAAATGGCACCAGCATGATAGGATGCATTTAGCTAAGACCTGGTATTATATTGTTCATCATTCAGTGAAGTTTTGAAATTGCTAAAATTACTTTCATCAGCACAACAGTGTTCAAACCCATGCCAAAATTGCCGATAGATCTAAAAATTTAGAATGAAAAGTTTCTCCCGCTGTTCCTTAACTTTCAGATGCTTACAAAATGTTTACAATGCTTACAAAAGCCTCTTTTCCAGAGTTGCAGAGGATATAAGGTCAGCTAAACCAATGGACTTCAGTGGACCAATGATGTTTAAACTTTATATCAGACTGCTTTATTATGTTATTTGCTTTAGTAACATGGGTCAATTATGACATCATCACTGGTCTGATCAGTCAAAGACACAAAGTTTAGGTAAGAGGGAAAACTGAGGTAGAGGAGGGTAGAGAATGATCTTATAAGACTTCATTTGATGAACATGGTTCAGCAAAATTCATGTTTCACCATACTGACAAAGCTCTTAACTGGTACTCTATTAACCAGTTTGTTTACCATGGACCAATATGTCTAATTCATATATAATGCTTTGAATTGCTGCTTTAGAGTTCATTGAAGTTAGGAAGGTACAACAGTACTTTCTCCATCCCCCTACAGATTAACCTGGTTGATAGTCCAGAAGCTCAATAATTTAAGAACCTTTTAAAAATGCAACATATCATGCCTAAATTTGAAAGAAGGCAGCAATTCATCCTAGATTAGCAGCAAAACTAAGGTGGTATGGACTTGATTAATGCGCGTGTGTGGGAGGATGCCAATCAGCATGCTATGTTATATAATGCAAGCCTTATGTTTTCTAAATTAGAAGCAGGATATTGGCACAAAACACACATTTCAAAACCATACCTTATTTTTGAGAGCAGTTCCTTTCTCGCCCATTATAAACCACTGCTGGCTACTGTACTCAGTGAATTGAATGAAACTACAGTTCTCGTCTTTAGGATCAGATGAGGCAGGAACTTCTAACAAATGTTCAGGTATTTTGAGAAAATCACCATCTTTCCCGTCAAACCTGTGTCCATTGATTTGTTGTGGATACCAATGATGGGCCATGATTACAATGTAAGGGCAATAATCAAGGATGGTTTTGCCCCTGTTAAAATAGAAAAGAAATGACAGATTCAAGAAATGGAACAGCCATTTACTACTATGGCGATAGGTACTCAAGGATGGCTTGACATCTACATTGCCTCTATGATTGCTAACTATAATGTGACCAACATGAAATTATTCAAAATTCCCATTAAATCTTTAGGCATTAATGAAAATGTTGTTTAACATGTGATAGAAAAAATGATTCTCAAATTCCTCAAAGCAATACACTTTTTTAGATAAAAAAATATTCTCAAGTGTTGTTCAATTTCTAGTATACTAAGTCTGCTACATTCATTTTAATAACTAATAGCATATATACACAAAGCGATAGCTGCGACTTCAACGTTTACCTTACTCTCATGATATATTCTTGGCATGTTCTTTTTATAGAAAACCTCTTACCTTTCCCCTGGGGTTCCACATATTTCCCCAACAGGAAGTGAAAAGGCAAATTTTTCAGTAACATCAGCAAGGAAGCTGTAGCCTCGAGTGTCCTTGCGTTTGGGATTAATAAGTGCACAGAGGATATCATACAAGAGATTTCGGCTTTTATCAGTGAGAGGCTGTTTTTCTCCTTCAGATATTATCTTGGGAACCCAAAAAAGTAGGAAAGCGTGGAGAGAGAGAAAATTATTCAGTGTAGACAAGTGACAATCATGCCTGTCTTTCATACTGAAACTATTTATGACAATGAGGCTCCTGCATGAGAAAGTAAATTAATTACCCAATTTTTAACAGGCCCTTTTCACATAAAGAGGCATGTTCAATGGAACACCAATATAATTATTATTATTATTATTATTATTATTATTATTTATATCCCACCACCATCTTTAACCATTACAAATATGCTGGGTTTTTTTGTAATGCCACAGGAATTATCATTGCTAGAACAGACTATACATGGGCCAAACAAGTCAGAATGAGGGTGAATGGACTCCCTTAGGTCTATTTGCCTGAATGCCTGTCAAGGCCGCTTAATGCAGCTTTGTCCCATGTTTTAAAAAGTTGCAGAATGCCCCAGGAGTTCTCCAAAACTTCAGGGCTCACCTGAACAGGGGATGGCACTTACCTTTCTTTAGCAGTGACCACCAGGTGAGAAATTGCTGGTGACCATCATTCATCGTATCCACCAACAGTGGTCGAAGCAACAGAGAAATCAGAGTTGGAAATGAAGGGGGGGGTCTCGTTTAACCCCTCTCCTCCCTCAATTCCTTTTGACCAGCATCAATGGATGTGATTAACAACAATCACCGATAGTTTCATGCTCAGTGGTCATCACTGAACTAAGGACAATAGGGGGAGTTGACCTGTTTTGGCACTGCTGGACCATGCAGATTCCATCCAGCTGCTGAGACAGCTTGGTGCTGCGCAATCTGGAAACCCACCAGCCACCAAACTGTCTCAGTTGCTGGCTATGCAAACTTCAAACAGCGCTGATTCTGAGTATCTTCACTCCAGATCAGCACCAGCATAAGTGGCTTGTGTAGATGGGTTTTATGTTAATTACCTATCTGAAAACAATGAAATTGGTAGATTAGTTATGCCATGATATGGGGTCCATTCACACTAGAAAATTATAGTGCTATTATTCCAGTTTAATGGCCATGGTTCCATCCTATGAAATTTCGAGGTTTGTTAGTTTGGTGAGACATTGGATTGCTCTATCTGAGAATTTAAAATTCCCCTCCCTAATACCCTTTCCCAGCCTATGCAGTAGGTGAGGAGAGGAATTTTCCTCCTCCCCTGAAGAGAGGCCATTGGTTGCCTCCAAAAAAGCTTCCAAGGGAATGGGCGGAGGCTGGCTAATTACTGTGGCCAGCCCCCTGCCTCATTCCTGCTGGAGCCATCGACCCAACACCCCCGCCCAGTTGACAGTATAGCGGTCGCCTTAGGGGGCTGGGTAGAAATCCCCCCTCTATGGTTTTTTCCGCCTACCCTATACTGTTATCAGGGGTTAGATGGATGGCAGTCTTATAAATAGACCAGCATAAATAGTTTAGGGAAATCCATAGAGCAATATTCACTCAAGGCAATCCTCAAAGGGTGTTGGGCCAATGCACAAATGCACTCACCTGGATGGCAGTTGAAGGGTGAGGGGAATATCATTGGCCCAGAAAAATTGGAGAGTCCGGTATAAAGATTTTCAGAAAGTTCTACAGCATTTTCCTGAGAGGTTGCCCAGTTCTGTTCCTGTAGCACCCATGGGCCCGTTCGTGCCAATGGGAGGGGGGTGAGGCGCCGGGGGTCCCGATGCCATTAGGACCCGCACAGGCTGAAGGGGACTCGGAGGACGAGTTGGAAGGCCCAGAACAAGATTGGTCAGCAGCGCCTTTGCCCAGTCCACCTGCAGAGAGTTTAGCCTGGGATTTCGAGTGGGAGCATTCTCCCGGGGAAGGAGCGGACCAGGTGGAGATGGGAGGCAGCGAAGCAGATAGCGGAGATAGTTATGAATTCCCAAACGGCCGAGGTTCCCAGGACCTGGCCGAGCAGCAGATGGAGGCCAGCGGCTGGGAAAGTTCGGGGGAGGCTGCTTCTCAAGGAGATAGCGATACTGAACTGGAAGAGCGGGGCCGTTCCCATAACAGACGCAGGGACATAGAGCAGGGCAGGAGGAGCTGGCATCTGTCCCTAGATCGTCACCGTTCGGAAAGTAGAGACTGGAGACGCCGGGCCCTAGATCGTCGAGGGGCCCGGCCGAAGGATTAAGAACGGCCCCGTGGGAACTGATCCTCAGTTCTCCGGCCACGTCTGATCTGAAGGGCGTGAAAGCGGAGTGAACCACGGAGCCTAGCTTGGCTCGCCTTGGACCAAGACCTTGCCTTGTTATTGATTCGCATTGCTGCGGATACCCTGCTTTGTCCGGAGTCAATCCGGGAACTTGCCAAGTTTATTGCCACGTTTGCTTTTGGAATTATCCTTTGGAACTTTGTTGCCTTTATTGGACTACAGCTTTGCTGTTTGCTTTATTCTTTGATCTCTTCGAGAGAATTGCCTTTTGGACCTTTTTATATTCAATAAAACTAGTTAGCCTTTGCTACGTCTCCGTGTGTGTGTTAAAGGGGCAGTACTAAGTCGGTGACTGTGACAGTTGGCCGGAGACCTCCACGAACCCCTTGTTTGCACCACGGGACGCAAGAGGAGGTGGCGGAGCTGCGGACTCGAGCGGGGCGGCACCCGTCGGTGAATGCCCCGGCTCGTTTCAATGGAAATCCGGCGATGGTGGAAGTTTTCCTTGCCCAGGTTCGAATATACCTGGAGTTGCGGCCCAATGAATTTGCCACCCCGGGCCCAG
>JARBWK010000006.1:55259346-55488886 GCA_030556195.1 Anolis apletophallus | reverse complement strand
CCCGTGGGAACTGATCCTCAGTTCTCCGCCACGTCTGATCTGAAGGGCGTGAAAGCGGAGTGAACCACGGAGCCTAGCTTGGCTCGCCTTGGACCAAGACCTTGCCTTGTTATTGATTCGCATTGCTGCGGATACCCTGCTTTGTTCGAGTCAATCCGGGAACTTGCCAAGTTTATTGCCACGTTTGCTTTTGGAATTATCCTTTGAACTTTGTTGCCTTTATTGACTACAGCTTTGCTGTTTGCTTTATTCTTTGATCTCTTCGAGAGAATTGCCTTTGGACCTTTTTATATTCAATAAAACTAGTTAGCCTTTGCTACGTCTCCGTGTGTGTGTTAAAGGGGCAGTACTAAGTCGGTGAATGTGACAGTTCCATACCCAGTTCCCTTGACTCCTAAGTTTAGTTCAGTTAAAGTTAAATAGGTAACTTAAATAAAGGTTGCCCAAATTTGAATCCAATTATGGTTGTCTGTCTCGTTATTTCGGGGGTTGGAAGACAAATTGTCAATCCCAGGATTACATAATTGAACCATGGTAATTACAGTGTAATACAGTGTTATAATTCTGTAGTATGAATGGGACTGTGAATGGAGACATTAAAATAAAAAAGACAGAAGACCCAAAGAGTTTCTTAGCACTTTGCCAGCTATCAGTGAACAGGCTTATATTTGGTTTGATATGGGAGAACACAATAGAAAACAATGCAACACCATAGACTCAGCAGTGATAGACCAAGTTCATATACACTACAGAATAAATGATAAAACTTCCTGGGGGTGGGGAAACCATGAAGAAACAAGATGTGGAGTTTGTTTCCAGAAGGTACCAAATTCATACAAGTTAAAATGAATTATATGTGGAAGCACATTGTTGGCTAGGAGTAAAATATTATGTAAATATCAACATTTACCTTATTTATAATGTGCATCACACCAGCAAGCTGTTCTTCTGTAATTTCTGTGACAACTTTGATGTTTAAATACTGGAGGACTCTGTTCAAAATATCCTCATCAAGGGGCTGGTACAATTGATCAGCTAGACCCCAGACAGCTTGGGAATTTGAATCGGACACAATGGTGATATTGGCAGTTCCATAGATATCATCGATTCTGGCACCTCCAGTAGGACTGAATAGCACAACTTGAAAGCATTTAGGAAATGGATTTAAAGATCCAGTTCTGGGAGTGAGTGTTATATCGATAACAGCAGTTTTCTGTCCAGTTTCAAAGGACACTGTCCCTTCAGAATGGATAAAATCTTGGCCAGAAATGGCTGGTGAAATGATTATGCGACCAACAGTTTCAGGCCTCAACAGTTCCTAAAAATGAAGAAACAACTGAACAACATGGACCTAAAATAAATTTGTTTCAAATTACAAAGGTTAAAAATACTATTATATATTTTAAAACTTAATAGCTTTTTATCCTATCCTCAAGTAAAATTGACCAGGGTAGCTATCAAGCAATATAAGCAGGGTAAAATAATGAATGAAATACAAACAATATCATAGAGATTTATTAAAAGAAGATAAAAGCTTTAGAAAAAATAATGGGAAGGGGAAATAATGTAAGTCTTTGTCCAGTGCCATACAGTGACTAATATCCTAAATCTTTCCTAGGAAGACCACTGAGAAGGGTCTCTGAGGGAGGTCTCTTTCCAGCTGTATCTCATTCATGATCACCAATGTAAGTATGGTACCATGGTAAGTGAGTGTTAAATGTTTCATTCCAGAAAACAGCCAGGATGGAAGATAAACTCTATGTTCATTGAGAATAGGCTCCAAGTGTTTCTGCATCATGCAGCTTGGACACCTGATGCATGGAGCTGCTCTTGGGAGGAGACAATATCAGACTATATATCTGATAGGCATTTTCAAGATTATGGAGGTTGGTATGGCTTTGGGGTGTAATACCAACACCTTACCAGACTTTAGGGCAACTGTTATCACATATATGAATGCAGATTAATGAAATTCACTTGCTGATCAACCAAGATCTAGTTTAATCAACTCTAATTTCAGAAAAATGTCGCTAAATGAACCAATATAGTTATTTACCCAACCAGACATGTTAGAGAACAAAATCACTGCCTTTCTCGGTTCATGGAACACTTGCCCCTCGGTTTTCTTCACCTTGATATGAATGACTCAACAAAGTGAGAAGGAAGGATGCAAATAACTACATTTTAAAAAACAAGTTAGCATATTTTCATGGAAACAAAATACTTTAAGCTATGGGACTGGGATAAAGATCTCAATGTAACCTCTTAATTCTTTCTGCCTCCTACTTGACTTTCTTTCTCTAATTGTTTTCACACTTTGGCACAACGCTATCCATGATTAAGACTATGGAGATTATAAGGTGTATGTGTTACACTAGACCTAGCAAACACCTTTTTTTGATTTTCAATTGTTGATTCTCCGGTTAGAATAGATAATGTCCCTTTCCTTAACAGAAATGCAAAAGTTCATGGTGCTATCTCACAGAAATAAGTGACTAATTATACAATATAGCACATTTTTAGAAAACACACAGAGGAACCAGTTTCTTCAAAAAAATGTTAGAAAATGATTGAAGGATAAAACAACAGAACCACTGAGCTGTGTTACAGTAGGTAAAAGCAGCACTGTAAATACCAATCACAGAGAGGGGGAAAAACAGGGTCCCCACCACCATGTTTCAGGCTTCTATTCTCCAAAGACCAAGACAGTTCAACAATATGAAAATATGAAGTTGGACAAGGCTTTGAAGAACCCCAAGATCCCAAGACACACAGGCGTGCACACACAATGTAAAGCATTAAACAGTCCATTTAATTTACAGAGTTACCCATTCGACTGATTTTCCATCATGGAAGAAAATGGGGAACAGGCAGAAAGAGAAGAGTTCAGAACAAGTTAAAGCTATTTCATTGGCAATAAGCCTGATTAGAAGCAGTCTACACTGTTACGATATGTTGCATGTATGTTTGCATCTATGATGGTTGAATGAAAAGTAATGCCTCCACCTTTGTAACTCCTCAACAAATGGCAGTACTAATATGCAGCAGGTACTGGCTTGTTCAGTAGACTCTCTTTTACAGTTCCATTTTGGTAGGAAGCCTTAGCATTGAACGGTTGTGTTGTTAAAGTGTGAAGTATGGAACCCTGCACAGACAGTCAGTCCATGCGACTTAAGCAACGTGCAGTCACTGAATTCTTGACAGCAGAAGGTGTCACCCCAAAGGAGATTCATTGATGTGAGTACTGTGCATCATTGGGTAAGTTTAATGATGTTGAGGTGGGAACATCTGACTTGCGTGACAAAGAGTTGGACGTCCTGGGACAGCAACCACTGAGTTTCACATGCAAAAGGTTGACAGATTGATTCAGGACTATTGTCGTATCACTCAGAGAGAAATTTCTAACATAATCGGCATTTCTGTTCCCAATAATGAAAGAAGATCTGTGGGGACATAATTATGCTTCTGATGAAGACATTGAGTGAACTGTGAGATACTGGTTGTGGAAACAGAGTGTCGACTTCTTCTGTGACAGCTTCAGAAAACTTGTTCATCATTGGCAGAAATGTATCCAATGATCTGGTGATTATGTGGGAAAGTGAATAGTGGTAGTTAAAGAGCACATTCTAAGGATTATTTCTGCGTTTGATTTATTGAAATATTCCCATCCAAACCCAAGTGACGAAGGTGGAGGCATTACTTTTCATTCAACCTTCATACAAACATGGACTTTTATAGAAAGACAAACAGATATAGAAGATATAGATATACAAAAGTCAAAGTATGTCTGTATATACCACTACTACTAGGTGATGATTCAGTGGTCCTTTGACATGTCACTGGATCTGCTGTTGCTAGGTGAAAGATTGGCTGTTGTTGGATCAAGTGTTACTCTGTGATGTCACAGGAAAGAAGGTGATGTGTATGAAGAGAGGTGAAAAAGGAATGAAAGGGCCACAAAAAGTCAGGGAAGAAGGAAAGAAAGGAAAGGAGAAACAGTGGGAGGGGAGGAAAGGGGAAAAGAAAGCAGGCAACACCAGCTATATGCACTATTTTTTAATAGTCACACTTTCCCTCGCTCTACTTATGATTTATCACTTAGTAATTATGAACAGAATCCAGCACTTTATTTGCTCAGCCATGGTATTGCTTTTAATTGATTTTATAGTGTTGTCTGATTTTATGTTTATTGATATTTGATATTGCTTGTTTTTCGATGCTTATTTTAACCTGTTTTGTTGGGCATGTCCCTTTGCAAGCCACCCTGAGTTCCTTTGGGGAGATGGATGTGCAGTATAAAAATAAAGTTATTACAGTGTTCCCTCACTTATTGCTGTCTAGTTAGTTACCAAATGGCTGCCGTGAAGGGTATAGCCAGTCAAAAAATACAAATGTCAAAGAAAGAGAAATTCTCAGGAGTAAAACACAACCTTCTCAAGGGGAGGGAAAAGCAAAGGTGGGAGGTGAGCCCTAGAACATAAAACCAGTTCCTGAAGATACACATTTGTACTTCAGAAGCCTTTCAAAATTAGTACAGTTGAGAGTGATGTTCTTTTACTGATGTATTAAATAACAGTTTTCAGTTCCTACTGCTAATTCCTTTTAAGGGGTATTACAAAAGCATTTTGACATGTAATTTGTACATATAAAAATAAAGTTATTGCAGTGTTCCCTCACAGTGTTCCCTCACTTATTGCTGGGGTTTGGTCCCAGGGCCTCCCAGAATAAGTGAAAAACCGCGATGTAGGGATGCTCTATTTATTTTAATATTTATAAATTATTTTAGTAGTTATACACTATTTTAAGTCTTTATAAACTTAAAATAAAATAAAGTGAAGGAAAGAAAGACCCTTCAAGGCTGGAGGTAAGGAAGGAGGACTGAGGAAGGAAAGCGCCTTGGAGAGCAGTGGCAGCAAAACCTCACAAAACAGCGAAAATACCATGATATATATTTTAAATTAATATTTTTGGAAATCCGCAAAACAGTGAGTTTGCAATAAGCAAACGGCGAAGTAGTGAGGGAACACTGTATTATATTATTATTATAAAAGAAACCCATTCCTATTGCTCATTACAATGTTTGGGAAGTAGCTTATTGATGATACTGCATTATTGAAAAAGCAATCTGCTATAATGTTTGATATTTTTCTGTTGTGTGGAGCAGCAAGGGATTTTAGGATTTATGTCAGAATGACAAATTACATGTCAAAATGCTTTTTTTAATACCCCTTAAAAGGAATTAGCAGTAGGAACTGAAAACTATTATTTAATACATCAGTAAAAGAACATCACTCTCAACTGTACTAATTTTGAAAGGCTTCTGAAGTACAAATGTGTATCTTCAGGAACTGGTTTTATGTTCTAGGGCTCACCTCCCACCTTTGCCCCCTTGAGCAGGTTGTGTTTTACTCCTGAGAATTTCTCTTTCTTTGACATTTGTATTTTTTGACTGGCTATACCCTTCACGGCAGCCATTTGGTAACTAACTAGACAGTTCTCACAGGCAGACATGTTGTATGGTGCTAATGGCAAATTCTCAAAATTCCCACTTAGCCTACTGTTTCTAAAAGTCTGAAAACACCTGATAACAAGGTCAGACGGTTATTCTATGGAATACTAAATGCTCCATACAGTCACCTAGATAATTTACTTTATTGAGCAGATCTGACCTTAGACCTAGTAAGTTCAAGTCTAACACTCTATTAACAATGCTTCAGTGATTCTCACTAGAGTTTTCATTGTTAATAATGCAAGTGGTATCTTGAAGCTCACTGCTTTCATTTGAAGCAAACCCTGCAAGTTCTGAAATGGATAATGATTATTTCCATGAGAGAATAAAAGAGGTGAACCAGTCTTCAACTACTTTGACTTCATAACATACTTTGATGAGTTCAGAAGAGATTTGCCGAACCTTTAATGAAGGGCTGGTGGAAGCTCCATATTGACACAGTTAATTGCTGTAAATAAATCACGTATTTCACATTAAAAGTAAACATCTTTTGCATTTTAGGACTTGAAGGAGGGAAATAAAGACACAATAACAGATATATTCATCATCCGCCCTACCTGAGTCCTGAAGCCAACTGAAGCAGTCAGTGCTGTGCTAGAATCTTTAACCACCTGGAGACGAACTAAAGTGTTCTTCTTGAGTGCCACGGCCAGACGAGACCCAACAGCAAAGTAGATTAAACCCCAAAGAGAATCACTTTCTGGGACTATTATGTATGCAAATCTGGCACTGTTGTTTAACATTGCTCCTGCACCAACTTTGTACAGCTCCACAAAAAAAGAGATCTCAAGTTCAGGCACCTGGAAATTAGAAAGGCTATTTAGAACACTCTAACAATTCACTCCAAAAGGGAATTGTAACAAGATGCACTTGAAGCTTCTTACCAGGCTGTGGAAGAACTTCCACCCCATGGAAAACTTTGTTGGCCCTAAACAGCTGTCCCCTTTTATTCAGACAGGCTTTTGACAACCAATTAATTACTGAGTGGGAGGGATGGTAACTAGGTAGGTGTGCCCACCTTGGTCACAATATTTTCACAACATTATAGCCTGGAACTCCTTATAAGACCATTCCACTCAATCAAAGTATTTCTTTATAAAGAAGGACTCACATTATCAGCTTTGATTTCAATAGAAATGATGCATTCTGTTTGACCAGCATTAAATGTTGTACCCCCGGTGATTGCTGCCAGTTCATTTGCCAAATCTATGCCATTCTTCTGCAGGACAACATATGTTCTATCAAAGGTAACACGCCACAAGATGTCCACATCTTCAAAAGCCCTATCAATGAAACAAGAAAGAATAGATATGTTGACACTGACAGAGGTAGCCAATGAAAAAGGGCTTTGGGATCAAGCCTTTGGAAAAGTGCAATAGGAGGATATGAATATGTGCAATGACTATTAGAATGGCTCCGGGTTACGATTGTGTATGGCATGGTTTTTAATAATAGTTGTAATGTTTTAACTGTTTTAATTGTGTATTAATTGTAATCTTAATCTAAATGTTTATTATAATTTCATGTTTTTAAGGCACTAAATAGTTGCGTATGCGTAAGCCGCCTTTATTCCCCTTTGGGGTTGAGAAGGACAGGATATCAATATAGTAAATAAATAAATGTGAAGCTCTGGAAACAGCAACAAAAAAGCCCATGATCTGGTTCAGATATGTGGATGACACCTTCACCATTTGGAGCCATGGAGGAGGAGAACCAAACAAGTTCTAGACCACCTCAACAGTATCCACCCAAACATCTAATTCACCATGGGGGGAAAGAAGGAAAACTGCCATTTCTAGATATCCTAGTCATCTGCAAATTGGGTCACAGTTTATAGAAAACCTACACACATGGGTAGATACCTACATAAAAACTCCAACCATCACCCAAGTCAAAAAAGAAGCACCATTAAAGACCTGGCAGACCGTTCAAAAAGAATCTGCAAACCCCACCTTCTCAAAGATGAACTGAACCACCTAAACAGGGCTCTACAGGCCAATGGATATTCCACCAAAGACATCAGAAGAGCTGTAAGACTGAGAACAAGCCAGGAGAGTAAAGACAAAGATCCACCCAGAGGAAAAGTGTTCTTACCATACATCGAGGAAACCACTGACTGCATAGGGAAGTTGATGAAGAAACACAACCTACAAGCTATCTACAGACTTACTAAGAAAATCCTCTCACCTCTGCAGGAGTCTACCGTATACCATGCAGCTGTGGACAAGTTTACATAGGGACCAACAAACGCAACTCCCAAACATGAATCAAGGAAAATGAAAGGCACTGCAGGCTACTTCAACCAGAGAAGTCAGCCACAGCGGAACACTTGATGAACCAACCTGGACATAGCATACTATTTGAGAACACAGAAAATGCTGGACCACTCTAACAACTACCATGCCAGACTTCTGTGTAGAGAAGCCATTGAAATCCACTAGCATTTGGACAATTTCAACAGAAAGGAAAAAACCATGAAAATGAACAAAGTATTTTTTTAAAAAACTCTAAAATCATAACAGTAAATAAAGAACAACACTCAAAAACAGGGGAATTCCAGACAAGAAATGATAAGGACCAACTAATCACCTCCCAACAAAGGATGCCCCCAGGCAGTAAGAAACCAGACCTTGAAAACTACAAGCATAAATTGCTAGTCAAGGTGGCCAATTGCTACATTCACACCTACCTCGAACAGACAAGAGTTCTTTCTCCCACCCTGCACATTTCACAGATATATAAACCCCATTTTTGTAGTTTCCAAAAGACTTCACAACCTCTGAGGATGCCTGCCACATATACGTCAGGAGAGAATGCTTCTGGAACATAGCCATACAGCCCGGAAAACACAACAACCCAAATGTGAAGGGCTTCATAAAACAGAAATTAAATCTTTTGAAAATGTTGTGGAAAAACTAGACCTTTAGCAGCTTGGGAATAAAGCTTACCAATGTTTACATCCCAGGATAGTACTTTAGTACTTTCACCTCAAAACATAATGAATTGGATCCTCGCTTAGAACTGGGCTGAAGGGAGTTTACCATGGAGACTGAGATCAACAAGTGCAGTATAAACCTCCAGCCCTAACCAGCTGTCCATTGCGTCTGTATTGAAGTAGGCAGTAAATCAGAAGTGCATGTAAATAGGAAGGAAATTAATTTCACATCTCAACTATTATGTATATGAGTTAGGTGGAGAAAGTGTTTAATCCTCTCATTTCTACTTGGTTCTGGTACACTGATTTAAATCATATTCTAAATTTATGAGGTAAGTTTGCCAGATTGCAGTAGAGCATCTATAAAAGCAAAGATTTATTATAAAATCCCATGATAGCCTCTTCTGCAAATAGCTGCATCCTTGAGTCTAATCACAGCACATTACTGCATGTGGGGACAGCAGTTTTAACCAGCCATTGCTTGCACCTGTTTGGTTGTCGAGTGACAATGAGCTGCACATCTCTCTTCTCAGAATCTTCATCAAGCAGGAAGCCATCTCGTGCCTCCTCGGTGAATCCCAGAATCCCATTTTGAAGATCATTTCCTGAATGATAAAGGGTTCATCTAAAATTATTAAGAAGCAAATTAAGCCTGGCCATTCATGTCCCATCACACCAAAAATACAGACATTCATACAAAACCAAAGACAATAATATTTTATAAACAGAAAAATTGAATTTGGGCGTAATATTTTCACTGGATTTATTTGTGGAACTACAACAAAAATACTGTATTGCCAACATAGAATTTTTGACATGATCATCACATTGATTTTATAGGTAAAGCAGCAATTTCTTACTTGCTGAACCACCAGTCACTTACTGGGATACTATTAAGGGCTGATATCTATAGGCCTACAATTTTCCTCTCTTGTCAAGATTTTAGAGTCTCTGTTGACATTGCACCTGATTCAAAAGATACTGTAGGATTCTCAAAACAAATGGGAAGGTTATCTTGACTTGATGAAATGGGAATTGAAAACATAAGCTACTTTAGGCTGTAGCTCAAGAATGGAAAAAGTCTAGCCTAAAGGTCACATGAGATCTTCTGAATCCATTTTAGGCTTTCCTGGGTTTGTCATCATTCTCTTTGTTTTTGCTTTTCTTTTTTGTTTCTTTAAAGCAAAAAATCTGAGAGGCATATGAGCTCAGTGCTCCAAGATCCCAGGGGCACCAACACCCTAACCAGTGGTAGCTTTCCATTCTTATGGTAACTAATTGACTATATCAGTAAGAACAAAAGAACATAAGAAGAGCCATGCTGAATCGGGCCTCAGCCCATCTAGTCCAGCATTCTGTGTCACACAGTGGCCCACTAGTTGTACACAGGGATCTCTAGCAGAAAGGAGGGCAAAACCCTCACCTGCTCCCGACCCCCCACAACCAGTACCCCGGGAAAATCCTGCCTGCCTCCATCAACACAGAGGTGGCACTTGGATGTCCATTTCAGTAGCTACTGATTCCCTTGGTATCCATGAATCTGTCTAATCCTGCCTTGAAGCTGTCCAGGCTGACAGCTGTCACAACCTCCTCTGGAAGTGAGTTCCATAACCCAATGACCCTCTGGGTGAAGAAATATTTCCCTTTATTAGTCCTAACTTTCCTACCTTGAGCTTTAGGGAGTGCCCCTAGTCCTAGTGTTGTGTGACAGAGAAAATATTTTTCTTTATTCACCTTTTCTATCCCATGCATGATTTTATACACTTCGATCAAGTCACCTCTTAAACGCCGTCTTTCAAGGCTGAAAAGACCAAGGCATTGCAACCTGATTTCATAAGGGAGCTGCTCCATCCCTTGGATCATTTTTGTCGCCCTTCTTTGTACCTTTTCCAGTTTCGTTATATCCTTCTTAAGGTGCGGAGACCAGAATTGTACACAGTACTCCAAATGTGGCCTTACCATAGATTTGTAGAGAGGCAATACAACATTTGCCGACCTATTTTCGATTCCCTTCCTGATCATGCCAAGCATAGAATTTGCTTTTTTGCTGCTGCGCACTGGGTTGACATCTTCATTGAGCATCCACCAAAACCCCAAGATCCCTTTCCTGGTTAACATTCATAGCAGTGGTTCTCAACCTGTGGGCCGTGGCCCAGCAGTGAACCATAAGAACGAAAATCTGGTCCGCGAACCTCCTTCCGCTTTATTTATTTATTTAATTAATTAATTTCCTCTCCTTTCTGCAGAGCTAATCAGTCCCACCTCTTTTGGTACTAATATTGGAAAGTGGTCCCTGGTCAAATTAGGCCCTGGTCAAGTGGGCCCTGGACAAAGTAGGTCCTGCTCAAAGTGGACCCTGGTCAAAAAAAGGTTGGGAACCACTGATTTTGAGAAAAATAATAGCTTTGATATTTCTTCATATTATAGGATCTGGTGATTATTTAGGTTTAGGATGGGAAGGTTGCATATCACCTACCTTCCCAATACTATCATGTGATATAACCATATTCATCACATTTCATCTGTTTTCTAAATCAATAAAAATCATTACCTTTGATAACAATTGTGACAAAACCGCCAAATCCATATTCGTCCATTGTTTCTGTAATCTGAGCTCCACCTTGAGGGTCAGAGAGGATTACACCAAAATATTCTTGTCCTTCAGGCTCATCATCATCAAGGATTTTGACAGATATTTGGCTTTCTCTTTCTCCATCCAGTAATGTTACAGACAGAGCCAATTCCTCAAAATCTTCCCCTTCAATTGCCCAAGTTATGTTAGAAATCCCAGTCACAACCTCAAATGAGAATGTACTTGTTCCACTTTGAGCATTTATTCTACCAAGGGTTTTAACAGTAACTGAGACATTTCCCACAAATCCGTGAGTCCTTCTAATATAAATCACAACCATGTTGGGTGTGCTGTTATTGGCATCTTCTTCAGTGTAAATAACAGCTGGTCCAAGGCTTAAGACACACAAATGGAGACTAGCAAGCTGACACCAAAGTAGTGCAAAAAATAATAATACTCAAGTTGACTGAGCAGGTAAACAACATTGACAGCTAAAGAATATTCCAGCTAGTGAAAGTGCAAGATAACAGTATTGTTCAACAGTGTCCTTTCAGGGGAGCAACATGAGGTGGTTGCACCAACAGTGAGGAACAGCCTTGAAGGCCGGCCAGTAGCATAGGTTACAGCAAGTATTGTGCACACTTGTTCTGAGTATTGAGTATATGCGCCCAATATGCATGAGGGCATGGAATGAAGTATGCTTGGTCAAATAAGAACAATTAGGACAAACATTGTCATAGTGCTAATTCTCATTATCTCTACCTCCAGGGAAGAACAGTATGAGAGTGGCGAAAGATCTGAGGTATCTCCATGGCATGAGTTGCTTGATGGGCTGCTTCAGGGTCAACTTGGGAACAAACAAACACCCCCCCCACACACACACACACACTTCTCTCTATTGTTTTTCTATTAATAAAGTGAAAACTGATTATATTTCAAACCATAAATGTTAAAGAGTTGTCATTTACAGATGTATGGTACATGGTATTATAGTCTGGGATTATGAAATGCAAAAGGACAAAATAGAGTGCCTGAATGCAATGTCTCAGGATGCTCTGGCATACAGTCTGTAGTGAGAAACAAAAGTTAGTGGTGTAGACCAGATAGCCTTTGGTAGAAAGGTAATGTCTAGATGAAGGGCTGCTCCATCCTTGGGGAAAGAAGATAAGGCTCATTGACCCTGAGAGCTGTCAGTTCTGAAGGGCTGCAGGTGGAGGTGATGACCACCAAGAAGACCACCATCCATGAAAGAAGACTTAGGTCAGTGGTGGCCAATGGCTCGAAGGGTGGGCTGAAGATTTTGGATAGCACCAACTCTAGGCTCAGAGACAGGGATCTTTGTGGAGTAAGTTGTACAGTGTTTGAATCTTGTGGTAAACATCCAAATGAAGAGCAAAGCTTCTGAAATAGTGGTGATGACTGGCCTTTATGCCCAGAAAAAGCTTTCTGTTGGAACCTGCGCAGGTGCTGTTGGACCCATTTGTGTGTACTCACAGAGACCATGAAAAAGAATCAGGGTAAGAACAGAGAAGCTGTGAATTTAGATAAATAGCTCTATTTGTCTCTTTGACTGCAATTATTATGGGAGTATTTGCATTGGGTTACCACAATGGCAAAATTTGAACATAGCCATCTTAACTTATCTATGATTTGGATATGCCCATAATAAATAATATAAATATCTGTTGGACCCATTTGTTTGTGCCTAGAGCAGGGGCAGAGACCATTGGGGCCTGCAAAAAGAATCAGGGATTTGGAAGGGTGGGAGTTTCCCATCAGAGAAAGCTGGCATGGGAAGCTGTGTTTTTAGATAAATAGGTGCTATTTGTCTCTTTTTGACTGCAGATTCTAGCTCTATGGGTAGCTGCTGGGACAAGGGTACCTTTTGGAGCATTGAGTCTGGGGAGAAGGGGATGTCTGAAACCTCCACAATGGCAAGAAAAGTGGGTTGTGATGACATAACTTGAACATATGCCATCTTAACCTTGCCTTGTTCTATAGATTGACATGGATGCTTCAAGCCTTTGATTGCATACCTTTTCTATGGACAATTTACCTTTTAATTTATAAATATCTTGATGGTTGTTTTGAAATCCATGTAAGAAAGAGGTGTGTGTGTGTGTGTATGTGTGTGTGTGTGTGTATTTGCTTCCTAGTTCTCTTACCTTAGGTGAGCTCCCCCAGATACATTGCTATGCACTGCTGAGAGATGCACAGCAAACACCTCCGGACTACTTGGATTTGGGACAGCGTGCAATAAAATAGTTTTGCTTTGTTCACCATTTAAAAATACAACAGTGCCTGGAAAAAGTAAATGAGAAACTAATTGTTAGGAAACTACTAGTTAGCTGAATGGGAATAATACTTTATGATTATATCTTGAAGCAATTCAGTTTTATCAGACATCTGGTTAATACTGAAAAAGAAATATGTTCTCTTTATCTCAGTACTCATAAGACTCTTCATTCGTTAAACCCTAATACAACACAGCCTATCACAAGTTGAAGTACTCATATGCTGAACATAGTTTTAGGAAGATTCCGGAGATTAAAGGTTATGTTAACATTCTAATTTTAAATTTAAAACATTATAAGGATAAAAGGGGGTTCATATCTCCATCTCAATGGGAGAACACAAGATATAAGATATCCTGTGCTATTAATAATATCTCTGGTTATGATATGTTTTTATGTTCTTAAAATAATTATTTTCCCCTCAGGATATCAATCAATTTGGACTCAAAAGTGCTGTTTTATTCGATACTGTGCCATATATAGTTTGGTAATTTCTCTTTTGCAGGAAAAATGTAACTCTACACAAGATTATGAAAAGAGAAAACAGCTGAAAAATCTTTCTAAAAATATAATTGACTAGCTTATATACTCATTGTTTCCCAGGTGCCGAAGGGAGCACTGCCCCGTTTTCATTGCTTCTTTCTCTTTTCTTCCTCTCATATCTTTTCCCCTTTCCTTGCTCTTCCTCCCTCCCCCTCCCTTCTTTCCCCTTCCCTGCTTCCTTCCTTTATCTTTTGTCTTTTCCTTCTTTTTCTGTTTCTTTCCTTCCATTCCCTTTTCTCTCTTCTCCAGCTCTGAGAGGGCCTACATGACAATATCTCCCCAGCAAAGTTGCTCTCTTTGTGATTCTTTCCTCTCTTCCTCCCTTTCCCTTATACACATGTCAGGGACATCAAGAGGATCACTTCACCTAGCAATAGCCAATACAGTGACATTACAGATGGCCACTTCACCAAACAACATCCTTTGTGGTACAAATAGTTAGATGAATTGACAGACAGATAAGAAATGTATGTCACTACTAAGGCAAATGCTTAGTAGTGACATGCTTACAATACAATAGTAGACCTAACAGAAAAGGCAACATGTAAATATTGTGAAAACCCATGAAATAACACAGTTGGACAACCTCATATTGTTGAGAGGAACAACAAGAAAGCATGTGGCAGATCTTTTCTGGTTATGCTAATATCTAATCTTCTTGATAATGATAAAGTAGGGGGAATGAATTAATGATATAATAATATTATTCGGACTTGAAGAAAATATGATGTCCCTTTCAATAAAACTTGGTAAGCATCCTATTACAATATTTGATCTGCTGTCTGTATTTGAGGGCCAACAAATAATAACACTTACCAGCTGCTGGAGTAATGTTCCCTGGGTGAAGGTATTCTGGATTAAGGCCAGCTGGATATCCAGAGCTCCAGACAACTGTTATAGAGCCATATACTCCTTTTCGAGTGATCAGAGCTTGGGTTGTCCCTGCTGTAATATTTGTAAGTTGTAAGACAACAGAATCAAAGGCAACCTATCAAAACAGAAATGTGTGCAGGTAAGTCTAAGTGCCAGAATTCATAGCAAGAAAACAACAAGATTGTGGAAAATGCACCCTTGTAACATTTGGAATATTGTACCATATTTTGTTTGGAATGACTGCAGGTATTTTAAGAACCAGGAGTGTCCTCTTTTCTGAAAAATGAAAACATTCACTAAAACAGCTCTAGAATGCAGAAAACTAGGGCAAAATTCTCCCCATGGCTCCTAAAGGACTTGGGGTGGCTTTTAAATAGCAAAAAAAGGGGTTTTTTTTAAAAGGTAGGTGTGATGGAGCAATGGGGCAGCTCTGCAAACCCATATGATAATTTCACCACTACCCCACCAACCTCTGGCACTCACTAACTCCTCAACACAAACTATTTTTCCAGACAGTTTCAACATTCATCAAGATATATGTTCCCATAAATATGTATTTACAGTAGAATTCAATCTAATGAAAATATGCTTAACGTAGCTAAATGTATCTGAAAACATGAAGAAAAAAAGACAATGTTATTAAAATATGTATTCTAAAAGCTTTGCAGGAATGACCAGGTTGCCTTTTTTGTTTTTTTTAACTTTCCTAAAGGTATCATGAGAGTATTTGAGTTGTAAAAAGATATACAATGCTGCTTTTAGCATTTGGTGCTCTTTAAATTCAGAGCAAACAAATACAAATAAACATTAAAGATGGAAAACTGCTCAATTTGATATTGCTTTAATCTATTCAAATGCTTCAAGTTGAGACAGTTTGGAAATTCTTAAAAACAGCATTCATATTAAAAGCTTTAATCTGCCCTCTGGCGGTAAGGACATGACACTGTTTTAAATCTCATTACCTGAGAATTGGCAGCTTCTTTGGGAACTGGAATAGAGACTGACATTCCTGTCTCTGATATCTTAGGCACAGTCTTGGCACTGACATTAACAAGGGTTATGTTCTTCAGTTCCAAAGTAAAATTCAAGCCAAAGAAAAGGAATACCTGGAAGGAAACAGACACCAACTAGCAAATAAAACAATACATTCATAAAAGTAACTTTTCAAGAAGAATGATTTCAAACCAGAAGTTTAACACACAAAAAAACACCCACAAGTAAGGGTGGCTGTCCAGTTGGGCTGAATTGGGTTTAGCTCTGCTAGATGGTCGGCCCTTAAAAAAACTAAAAGAAAAAAAGAAAGAAGAGAGGGGAAGGTGTATTAGGTAAAGAAAGAGAAGAATGAATGGAAGGAAGAAAAGAGAGAGGGAGGAGGTGAATGAAGGAAATGGAGGAAAGAAAGAGCCACAACGAAAGTCTGCCCACTATTGCCAGAGTGTTACCATGAAGACATTATAAGGTAGGCCTTCTCAGAGCTGGAGAATGTAGAAAGCAGGAGGGCAGTAGCCCCTCTGACATTCAGGAAATGCTGCATATGTATGTTAGCGTCTGATGGTTTTATTGAGGATATTTCTGCAGAGGTTCTCACCTAGTATGCACATATTCTGAAGTCTGGGGAAATTATTCTTCACAAAAATACAGATTGGTTGTTTTCAGAAAAATCATGGGTTTTGACATTCAAAAATTGTTCTAAATGTGTACTGTTGTTGGCTTTCAGCAAATGACAATTTCACAAAAAATCCATACAGGTTCTGAAAACAATATTTCTTTGTGTAAAAAAATGTATGAAAAACAGGGTTTTATTCAAAATATATTTCCCCCCACAAGGTCTTTTGGGTTTTGTTTTGTTTTGCGAAACTAACATTTCCATACAAAAAAAGAACAATTAGTACAAAGAACCAATATTTGATTTTTGGAAACTGTGTTTTTTGTGAAAACATGCAATTGGCATACTATACTTTTCAGAATACTACTATGTATTTTGTGGGGGGAAATTGCACAAAATAACAGGGGATTTTGCTCACAATAGAGGTTTTTTTGCATGGAAAATGTGTTACTCACCAAAAGAAAATTTCCATGCAAAAACCTTTGCTTATGTGTTTGCTTGGGTGTGTGTATGTGGAAAACAACAATTTTGTATTAAAAGGTGAGGAATATGCAAGCAGCTATTTTCAAATAAAAATAGTGTATTTTCTATGTAGAATAATTTCCCAAAATATTTTGGAATATGTGAACAGTGGGTAAAAAAAGAGCAATATTCTCAACTCTGTAGTATTCTTCCAAACCAAGTTTCCTCATTGTCAGAGGGATTCATTGGAATTATTACATCTCCCTTTCTCCAAAATTAAAACTGCATTTTCTATATCTACAAGACTTTGGACTGAGGCCAGGGCCTAAACAATATATTGCTCACAAAATATTATGTTGCTTACTCAACACAGTTTCAAACAATAAAATAAAGTGCTGCCAAGGTCCTTGCAAGGTGATAAGAAATTACATACCTGAGCTTGTACTGGCACTGTTTTCACTCCATAAGTGGAACCTTTTTTAATTTGCAGTTGCCCTTTTGCATTGGCTGGTGCAATTAGGTTTTCTTCAGTGGGAGATGAAATTTGATACTCTATAATAACATCAGCAAAAGTCCCTGCATGCCGAGTTACATTGATCTGGATGTGTCGGCTTAGATCCCTCTCCACCAAAACCAACTGTTTCTCAGAATATAAGGCAAATACTCCATAGGGGTCATCATTTGCAAGGACTATGAATTTAGAAATGCTTTTCTCCAAATCCATGTCAGCACCTCCTTCTGTTGAAGTGAGATGCACCACAAAATGCTCATCCATTTCAGGAACATCATCTGGTAGCAGGGATATAACAATCTCAGATGTCCTTTGCTTATCAGGAATTACAACAGAGCCTGCGGTTATAAGGAAATCATCTGTGAAGTCAGAATCACTATTTAGTTTCCAGTGAACCTACAATAATTATAAAAAAGGGATTGATTAAAATCTTTTTTAATCTTATAGTATTTTAGATGCACTCTAGAGTTCATATTAAGAAGAAAACATCATTCTGTAGAAGAATTAGATACTCTTCTCTGCAACACATTCAGCTACCATATATGCTTCTCACATCATAATTATGGTTCAAATTAAGTTGTCAGTTGTGAATGACTTTAACTTACAGATGTTCTATTTCAAATCTTTGAAGCATTTAGGAATTTCAATTCAGAACTTGGGAACACAGTAGAAAATTACATATGTTTCCATAAAATTTTAATTCTATCCTCATAAATATGATCATAGAATCATATTTGGAAGAGACCATAAGGGAAATCCAGTCAAATCACCACTGAGGCCGAAGAAGTTCTTAAGAGACTTTAGCTTACATTGTTGTACACAATCATGCATCAATATAAAACTACCGTAATGTTTCCCATGGTCCCTTGAATTCTCTTTATGAAAAGAGTGATACTCAGTGGACCTTCAGATGCTGACGGCTCATCATAGTACACCAGGGATAAGGATTCAGGAGCAAATTGCACAATCCCATTAGGATCACCAAACTTTAGAATCTAAAAAATATAAAACAGTATAGGGTTATCAGTGGCTTTCCTTGTCTGTGAGATTGAGACAATTCAAATCATTTCAACAATAATTTATAATACATTGTAGCAACCCAGTTCCCTTTCGTGCCTGGGGGGCAGGGGGCGGCACCGGGGGTCCCACTTGCATTAGGGCCAGCTGCAGCTGATGAGGACATGGAGGAAGGGGCTGATGAGTTAGCTGGGCCTTCCTCTCCCACAGAGAGCTTGGCCTGGGTGATGAATGGCCTGACGGCTATGATAGCTGGGAAGTTCAGGCTGACCCTGAGAGTAATGATTCCGATCAGTATGAGAAACCAGGTGGTTTCGGGTCGCAGGAAAGGATCAGGGAAACAGTGGAGGATGAGCCCATGGAAGCTGAAAGGGAGTTCGGCTCTCATGAAGATAGTGACCCAGGTGCTGGGAGGCAAGGACGGAGCTTTGATAGGAGACGGAGCATTGAGTCCAGCAGGAGAGATTGGCACCATAGCCTAGAGCGCCAGAGAAGCGCTAGATCCCGTAGCACAGATTGGCGCAGAAGCCTAGAGCGTCGGGGGCCTCGCCAAGGGGATTAAGTATAGGATCCGTGGGAAAGGATCCTCAGTAGCTCGGCCACTTCTGTTCTAAGGGGAGTGAAGCGAGCGAATATCCACGGAGCCATGTTGCCGGCTCGTGCCTTGCCAAGAAGTTTCTTGGGATTGTTTATGAACTTTGCCTTGTTCCTTGCCACGGACCAAGTCCTTGATCCGCATTGCTTTTGCGGAGTCTTTGCTATGTTTGCCTTTGGATTTTACTTACGGACTCTTTACCTTTTTGATTGAACTTTTGATACTTTTATGGACAATTTACCTTTTCACCTGTTTTTTATTATTCAATAAATAGTTAGCTGATTACCGTCTCTGTGTGTGTGATTAAGGGGCTGGGCCGAGACCCTGCATCGTGACATACATAAAATTGTTTATGTTTTAGAATAGTATATAGTGAGGGTTTAAAGAACCATGTAACTCGTTTTGCATGCACAATTTCCAGAAAGGTAATAATAGCCCATTAAGCCACGTGGATCTGTAAAACAACATGGTTAGAGTTGTTTAAGCACCGGACCAAGCACCTGCAGACTAGGAATGTTTTCACACGAGGCATTTTTGCCTCATTTTGCCGCTTTTATTTGTGGCATTACATGACCCCCGGCAGACCCCACCCACATTCCTCCCGAAGTAGAGGGGAAGCACTGAAACGTGCTTTCTCTACCAATAAAAGGAGGAAAGTGTAGTTTAGGTAGCTCCAACAGAGCTACCCACATTTCCTCCCCCTTTTGCTGTATCTCAGGGAAGGGGAGGTATGATGATAGGCGCAGGCCGCATGAGAGAGGATGGAGGAGTCAGTTAAGGACTCGGCCGCCCTCTGACCTGCATCCTATCTCCAGGCACTTGACTGAACAAAGGGACGGTCCACAGAATGGTATTTCCAAGAAGTCTCTGTTATTGCAGCATCTTGATTTATCAGCAGCTGTTACCTCTGGTGCACAGTCTTGTCATTCCTCATAAACTGGGATGGTTAGGAGGCAATATCCAACTTTCTCTCCTCCAACCCTGGTGTTGGTGAATGCTAGATCAATTAAGAACAAGACTGCAATCCTCAGGGATTTTTTCGTTGAACAGGACACTGATCTAGTTTGCATCACAGAGACTTGGATCCAAGAAGGTGACTGTTCCCCTTCATGAGTTAACATCACCAGGTTATGTGATCACCCACCAGGCGTGGACAGAGGGATGGGGGGAAGGGTGGCAGTGCTCTCCCGTGATAATTATTCTCTTAGAGGGGTTCCAGTTCTGAACATCACTGGCATTGAAACTGTCGGCCTTGTGTGGGATTCACAGGAGAGTACAGCCTTCTTGCTGGTGTACTGGTCGCCCAGTGCTCCAGCATGAAGCCTATCACAGCTGCTAGAGCCTGTGATGGAGTGGGCCTTGAGGTTTCCCAGGCTTATTGTTCTGGGGGACTTCAATGTCCATGCCAGTGCAGACTCTCCTTCATCTGCAGCTGCTGACCTAGTGTTGACCATGGCTACACTAGAGTTCTCATTCTGTAAGACTGGGCCCACCCATCAGGCCGGTCACACCCTAGACTTGATCTTCAGTGCTCGAATCCAAGTGGACCCATCCTCTGTCATCAAGGTACCATGGTCTGACCACTGTGCTCTAAGAGTCCGGCTAGAGCTTCCCATCCTACCCTGCTTGGGCACTAAACTGATTTGGGTTTGCCCAAGGAGACTTATGGCACCCAGTAGATTCCTGAATGCTCAGAGAAATTTGGAGCCTGTCAGCGACTCGCTTGAATTGCAGGTCGACACCTGGAATGCCAGGTTATCGGCAGCCTTTGACGAGATTGCCCCCAGATGCCCTGTCCGGCCCTGCCGAAACCGAACACCTTGGTTTACTGAAGAGCTTTGGTTGATGAAGCGGGAAAAGAAACGGCTAGAGGCGTGTGGCAGAGGTTTCACGACGAAGCATCAAAATCGGCTTATAAGTCATTTTGGAGACCTATGAGCATGCTATCATCGAAGCAAAGCAATCTTAAAATACTTCTTTAATAGCGTCTGCTGTTTTCTGCTTGGCTCAATTATTTAGGATAATTCGGTCATTGACGACGGTCCCTAACGTCCAAAAAGAGAATGATCTGGTCATTTCTCCCGAGGCTTTTGAGGGATTTTTTACAGACAAGATTTTGGCACTCCAGCACGACCTTCCCACCACGGTTGCCACAGTAGGTGAACTCGAGGCCCCGTGGCCACTTGCCAGGCCTACGCTTGACCTTTTCACTTTGCTGGACACAGAGGCTGTCGACAGAATCTTGACTGCAGCTAGGCCTACCACTTGCTCCCTTGACCTATGCCCCTCTTGGCTGGTCAAGGCCTGCCGGGAGGGGTGTTGGGCCTGTAAGTTCAGGGACTGTGGGATCTGGAGTGCAAGGGGATGGAAATTTGCAAAGGCAGGGTTTTGGGAAAGTAGTTGAAGGGAGTTCAATTTCTCTTGGGAACTAGCCTCTGAAGTCAGAGCAGTTGGGAGATAAGACACCTGTGTTTAAGCTTCGGATAGAAGGAATGTTAATTGGCAGATTCAAGCCCTTCGCTCTTGCTGTGGCCTGAATGCCAATTAGGGGAAGCGAAAGAAAAATCTAGTTTTGGGGGTTTATAGCCTTGCTCATCTTGGGACATTTAGATTCATGGCAACTTTGCTAGCTGAAGGTCCATGGATTCTGAGCTCAAGTTGTTGGCCTGGTGGGGCCTCACGAAACCTTGCTCTTGTATTCCTAGTTTTTGGAGTTTTATGCTGGACTTAAGGCTTTGTTCTGCTTATGGAAATATTCTGGCTTTTGGGTTTATGGACATTGCTTGTCTGATTCATCTGGATTACCTTGCAGCCTTTATTTTGCCTTTGGCTTATCGAACATTTCTCTTATGGAATATTGATTGCTTTTCAACGTTTCTGTCACACCACAGAGCCTCCAGGCTGCCCATTTGCTCGGCCCTGTATAGACCCATCCGGCCTAGGAAGTGGTTAAACCGTCAGTTTGATGCTTCCCAGGTCCCTTTGAAGCCTCTCTGCATTCTCGTGTGAAAGTGGCACGGAATGCATAGATAACTGTATTCAAGGTTACCAAAGCGAGACTCCCTTTCGGCCTGGCGCTACAGAGGAACCATAAACCAATCCTCCCCAAAACATCTGCGCTGGTTAATTGGGGAACATTCTAAAGAACCTGAGGTAACCATAAACATATAGTTTCTCATCAATCATCGGGCTTGGCGTTCGACGCACTGGGACGGGCTAAGGGAATCCTATACGAGAGGTCCCCGTATCGCAGGGGGGCATCCCGGATCAACTCCTGCCATCACAGAATGTTACTCTGAAGAGCCGGCCGCCAACGGCCTGATTCAAGCTACCCCCGCCCCTTCCACCGGGCTGCCTTTGTCCATTGAACTCTGTGCGTCCAGCTCGAGCCTGCTGCTAAAGACTTTGTTGCTAAACCTCCCTTGCTTTCCCAAGCCGCCCGGTTGCGGAAGCGGAGGGAATCTACCCAGAGACTCTTCCAGTGCATCCGGCTTGGAATCCCCACCACAGGGCTATATTACCTGCTGTTCCTGATTGCTACTTTAAGGCGTTGTTTTGGCCTTCACGCTTTCTTCTTTCCTGCACAATAAAACTGAGTTGTACCTTAAAGCTGTGTGGTTTGTTCAGGGAGATCAAGTGAGGCCTAGCCCTAGACGGCGACAGTTTCACCTTTTACCCTTTTTTTGCATTTATTGGATTGCTTGCTTCAATAAAAAGACTGCATATCAAGTACTGGTGTTGTGTGAGTGATTTAGAGGGCCCGGATCACCTGGAGTGTGACAAGGGGTTACGAGGCCCTCTGATGAACATCATAAATTGTTCCCTTGAGCAAGGAACATTCCCAGAGAGGCTGAAAGAGGCTGTGGTATGTCCGTTGCTGAAAAAAACAGATGTAGACCATTCAGTTCCCTCTAATTACTGCCCAGTGTTGAACCTTTCATTCCTGGGTAAGGTAATTGAGAGAGCAGTAGCGGAGCAGCTGCAGCAGTTTCTGGAGGACACAGCCTGGCTCGACTCCTTCCAGTCCGGCTTCCGTATTATGTACGAGACAGAGACCGTGCTGTTGGCCATTGCAGATGAGCTCCGATGCCAGCTTGACCGAGGTGGATCAGTGCTGCTTGTGTTATTAGATCTTAACGGCAGCGTTTGATACAGTCGATTACAATCTATTAAACCACCGCCTCACTGTAGCTGGAGTTCGGGGGACAGTCCTGAAATGGCTGCCCTCCTTCCTCTGCGATCGGGGACAGCGAGTGAAAAGGAGACACCTGGTTTCCAAGAGGTCTCCACTAGTCTGTGGAGTTCCCCAAGGGGCCATTCTCTCCCCCCCTGCCCAAATGCGGCCTCTCACTCAGCTGGTTCGGAGCTACAGGCTGGAGTGTTACCAGTATGCTGATGACACTCAGCTCATTCTGTGAATGCACGGCCGGCCGGACAATGTACCTGATAATTTCCAACAGTGCCTTGAAGCCGTGACTGGCTGGCTGCATGCTAGCAACTCTTTTTAAAAAAATAATTTTTTATTAGTTTTTTTCCCCCATACATCAAAACAGAAAGAGGGGAGAGCTGTGCCTGAATAAAAGGGGAGAGTGTGGGGAAATGAAGGGGGAGGGGAAAAGGTTCAGAATGAATAGATTGGGAAAAAGGGGGGGTAGAGGGGATAGAGAAAAGTGCAGACAAGAATGAAAAGAAATATAATTGCTTCCAGTCAGGGTACTCTAGGGTTCCGTCCTTGTATGAAGAATTATAGCTGTGTGATAAAGTTCTTTCACCGCAAGTTCCTCTTGTCTTCAGCATACTAGAGCTTTTCCGTCCTCAGGTAGCTCCTGATGGGCTGCCAACCTGTCCTCTTCGATATTTGTGTTATTCACCAACCCTTAAGCTCGTCCATATCGATGTATTCTGCCACTTTGATGGCCCATTCCACTATCGTCGGAGGCTCCTCTTGTTTCCACTTCCTGGCCACCACAGTCCTAGCGGCCGCCGTCAGGAAGTAGAATATCTTATCTTTGTTTCTTTCCAGATTCCCACTTGTTAGGTTGAGCAAAAAAATTTCTGGAGTGAACTGTAAGTCCCTCTCAAGTAACTTTTGAGAATGGGAGTGGATGGCTTTCCAAAAATTTTTAAGTTTATGGCATGACCACCAGCAATGCAGGAGAGCCCCTTGCTGGTTCTTGCACCTCCAGCATTTGCTATTAACATTTCTATAAAACCTAGCAAGCTTTTGGGGGGTCAGATGCCATCTATAGAAGGTTTTAAACCAATTCTCCGCTATCGGCGTTGCTCCTGAAAATTTTTTATTTTTTCCCCATACTGCCTCCCATTCGCTTAGAAGAATCGAGTGCTCAAAATCCTGTGACCACTTGATCATATTGTCTTTGACCACTTCCGTCTCCGTATCCCAGTCCAATAATTTGTTATATAATACTCTTATGTGTTTCTTTTCTTTCTTTAACATTGAGTCCCACGTGTTTTCCTGGTGAGCAAAATTATTTTTTTGGTCTAATCTGAAATAGTCTTTTACTTGGGCATACTGGTATCACGACAGGACTAAGCCAGCTAATTTCAGCTTTTCTAATGTCTTTAGCGTCCATTCTCCGTCAACTTTTTCTACCAGATTTTTATATGTGCACCATTCCGAGCCTGGCAGCCCTCTTTTATACTGTGCCTCTATTGGTGATATCCACAGCGGAGTGGCCTGGTAGAATCGACTTTTATATTTACCCCATACTTTTAACAACGCCACCCGTATAAAATGATTGGTAAAATTAGCCTCCACTTTGGCCTTATCATACCACAGGTATGAGTGCCAGCCCCTTCTGGTGCCATACCCTTCTAAATTTAATAGTCTTTTTTTCTTTAAGGTGGCCCAGTCCGCCACCCAAGAAAGGGCCGCGGCCTCATAGTAGAGCTGTAAATTGGGTAGGGAAAGGCCACCCCGCTCGTGTCTGTCCGTTAAGTTTATATACTTAATTCTGGCCTTTCTGACGGCCCAAATAAATTTCAAAATATCTTTCCTCCATTTGTTAAAGCAAAAGTTCGTTCTTAAGATTGGGATTGTCTGGAACAAAAATGTCATTCTGGGGAGAACATCCATCTTAATTGCAGCTATTCTAGCAAGTAAACTTAAGTTCATATATTTCCAAGTCTCCATTTTCTTGCTTATTTCTCTCCATGTTAAATCATAATTGTTCTTCATTAATTGATTATTCTTCGCAGTAATATTAATACCCAAATATCTAACTTTGTTGGTCACCTGGATATTTAACGCTTCCTCCAATCTATCTTTCCCTTCTCTGCTCATATTTTTGGTGAGAATTTTAGTTTTCTTATAATTAATTTTGAGACCAGCAACTGCCCCAAATTCCGTAATTTTCCTGATCCACTCTTTCGCTGTGTCTAGCGGGTTTTCTATAATAAACATTATATCATCCGCGAAAGCCTTCAGTTTGTATTCCTCTCCCTGGGTCTTAAGGCCCTTCAATGACTTGTCCGATCTGATGTCCTGCAGGAGTAGTTCCAGAGTGAAAATAAACAATAGTGGGGAGATGGGGCAACCCTGCCTAGTCCCCTTCTGGATTTGCACACTGTCCGATAAGTTGCCATTCACTATAATTTTTGCCGTTTGAGTCGAACAAATAGCTGATATAGCGTTTTGAAACTGATGACCCATATCCTTTTCCCTCAGAGTTTCCTTCAAAAACTCCCAGTTGGCATTATCGAATGCCTTCTCGGCATCGAGGAAAAGGAAGCCCACTTCAGTTTGTATGTTGACGTCGTAATACTCTATTGCGTTGAGTATAGTCCTCATATTGTCTCTCAGTAGCCTATTCGGCAAGAAGCCCACTTGATCCTCCTGTATAGTACTGCTTAAAAATCTTGAATCTGTTGGCCAGTATTGATGTGAAGATCTTATAGTCGTTATTCAATAACGATATAGGCCGGTAGTTTCCCACACACTCCGGATCCGATTTTTCTTTGTGTATCAACACTATATTGGCCTCACGCCAAGAGTTCGGCATCTGTCCCTTCTCCAATATGTTGTTTATTACCTCTCTGAGATAGGGGGTTATCTCTTCCATCAGGACTTTGTAATAAACTGCTGTCAGCCCATCCGGGCCGGGTGCTTTATTATAAGGTAATTTTTTTAATGGCCTCCCTTATTTCTTCCTCGCTTACCAGCTTATTTAGCATTAACCTCTGCTCGTCAGTAATTTTCTCCAACCTTTGCTTGGATATATAAGTAATGACATCTTCTGTTTTTATGTTATCTTTTTCATAGAGTTTCCTATAGTATCCTTCAAAATGTCTGGTTATTTCCTCCTCCGAGAATATCTGCGTACCATCTTTGGTCAGGGATGATATATATTGAGACTGTTTCCTTTTTTGAAGTTTTTTCGCAAGAAATTTCCCTGGTTTATTAATTTCTGCGAAATAGTTCATTTTCAAATATCTTAAATTTCTCGCCATTTGTGAAATTGCGATTCATTAAGTTCTCTTCTAATAAGGTCCACCTCTAAACGTAACCTTTTCTTCCCTGGGTTGAGTTTCAACTGATTCTCTTAATCCTCCAATTCCCTTTTAAGCTTGTCCAGCCTCTCAAACCTTTTCTTGTTTTTAAGTACCCCCTGTTGGATGAAAGATCCCCTCATTACGGCCTTACTGGCCTCCCAAATTATGTCTTTACTGACTGCTCCATTATCGTTTATCTCGAAGTATTCTTTAATGAGCCTTTTATTAAGTTCTTTTTCGTCCTTCGACTGCAATAGTTTACTATTCAGCTTCCATCTCCTTTCCCTCCTTTCACCATAAATCTCCATTGTAAGGGGACAGTGATCGGTGTTTTGTCTCGGTAAGATTTTAATGGTTCTTATCTTAGGAAGTATCGATTTGGTTGCCCACATCATATCGATGCGTGACCACCCTAGATGTCGAGCAGAGTAATAAGTATAGTCTTTCTCCTTTATATTCCTTATTTTCCATGCATCT
Organism: Anolis apletophallus; assembly: GCA_030556195.1. Classification (NCBI taxonomy): domain Eukaryota; kingdom Metazoa; phylum Chordata; class Lepidosauria; order Squamata; family Anolidae; genus Anolis; species Anolis apletophallus. The sequence continues at coordinate 55,461,980 of JARBWK010000006.1, read as the reverse complement.
TGCATATGAAGTTCGTTCTTCAAAGACAATAGACTCACGGGGAGTTTTCCCCCTTTGGGGTCTGTTCCTTTCTTTCTTTTCTTTGTTTTATCAATATCACAATCCAAGACTCCATTAAAGTCACCCGCTAGTATTATGTTGTCATAGTTGTCCTGTGTTAGGAACTTTTTAAGCTGCTTAACAAATTTAGATTTTGCACCTGTTGGTGCATAAATGTTACAAATTAATATTTCTTGTTGATTGGTTTTTATTTTGACCCCGAGTATCCTCCCGTTTTGATCTTTGAAGGCTAGTGACATATATTCCTTCTTTGATATATGTCACTACTCCATTTTTTTTCTGAGGGGCAGACGAGTAGAACACCCTTCCCAATTGCTTTTGATTCAAATGCGACACCTGTTTTTGTGAAATATGTGATTCCTGAAGAAGCATTACATCATATTTCCCTTTCTTCAGGGTATTTACAATTAATTTTCTTTTGTTTGGGGAGTTTAACCCATTAACATTATTTGAATAGACTGAGATCTTCATCATTCAGACAATCTGGTTGGGTCGGCTCTCCTCTCCCCCTGTAGCGCCCTCCTCGGCATCCATATCCTCAGATGAGCAGGGCCTTTGCCTTTTTTATCCTGTTTTTTATACTCCTGCTCACTGTTATTCTCTTTTGATTGTCCATCTTTTGGTTTCCTATTCTTTTCGTCCTCCTTCTTCTTTTTGTCCAGATGTTTCTTCAGGTCTTTAAGGAAGTCTCGGGCCTTCTCCTCTGATGTGAGCCAGTATTTGGTTTCATTAAATACCAGTGATATGCCCTCAGTTCTTTCCCATTTAAAGCGAATTTTGTGCTTTTTAAGCTCGTCCACCAGGAAATAATATTTTTTTTCTTTTGGCCATTGAAGATGCTGTAAATTCCTTGAGTATGATAACCGGCCGGCCTTTGTGGGAGGTGGGTTGTTTAGATTTCTGTTTTAAAATATCCTCTCTCATAGATCTTTTGCTAAACCAGACCAGCACGTCTCTTGGAACTTTGTTCCTTCTAGCATAACTCGTGTTGGCTCCCTATCTGACCAGGGAGGATCTGGCCACAGCGATCCAGGCCACGGTCACCTCGAGAATAGACTACTGCAACACCCTCTACATTGGCCTACCTATGTCGGCGATCTGGAGGCTCAAACTGGTGCAAAATGCAGCTACTAGGCTTCTCACCAGTACGCTGGTGAGAACTCACATAACCCCAATATTACAGCAGCTGCATTGGCTACCAGTGGAGCACCAGGTCTCCTTCAAAGTTTTGGTTATCACCTTCAAGGCCTTATATGGTCAGGGGCTGGCATACTTGAGGGACCGTCTCACCCCATATCAGCCCCAGAGGTCACTGTGTTCTATTGATGGAATTTTTTTTATGATTCCTAGCTGCCAGTCATATTAGCTGACATCAACAAGATGTCGAGCCTTTATGGTCATAGCTCCAACTCTTTGAAATGCTCTGCCAGAAGAAGTGTCAGCTCTGAGAGATCTAACAAAGTTCTGCAGAGCATGCAAGACATTTTTATTCCAGCAGGCTTTCAGGGTCTGATCTGGTTAATCAGCTGCAAATAGTTTTATGGTTTTTAGTTAAGAGTTTGATTCTCTCTGTTGTTTTAAAGTATGTTTTTTATATTCTCGTAAGCTGTCCTGAGCCCTTGGGGAAGGACAGCATTCAAAACTGAATAAATAAAAAAAATAATTAATAAATATATGTTGGGCAGGTTAGACACAGCCAGTCCCAGAGGGAATAAATATTTAGCAAGTAAGAATTGTAAAATTAAGCAAATTATTTACTTGCTCTGGTCTATGTAGAAAAGAAAAGAAAGAAAAACTGGTCTAAGAAAAATTACATGATGCATACAATGATCACAACAATGGGTGGCTGAGTATATTAGGATGAACCTCCTAACTATTTTCTGAGATGAAATACCAGTATAGTTTTGTTTAACTATATGGCCACAAAGCTTTGAGCAACTGCTTGTTCACAGTAAGGAAAAAGGGGAGGGACTCAAACAATCTTTTTCTATACACATTGTAAGAAGCAAATTAAATGTTACTTACTGTTAGTGTAATGTTGGCAGCCCTGGAATCCACTTCAGTTTCACCTTTCACAGCATTCAGTCTAATAGTGTAAGTTTCCTGAACTTCTACTTCATCATGAGGATAAATTTCCAAATAGATGCTTCTCAGACCACCTTCTGCCTCTTCAAAATAAAATGATCCATTCACTGGGTCACCAATGTCATTGTTTAGAGCAGGCAAAATGACCTCTGAGTTAGGTCCTAAAATATCCCAATTAATCTGTGGAAGACATATTTTTCAAGCGTAGCATTTGTTAGTATGTGGTTTATGATGTTTTGTTGTGTTTTTTATACTATGCTATTTTGCTTTTTTAGCCATGTATGACGCTTTGAGTCCCACTCATGGGAGAAAAGCAAGATAAAAATAAATACTGTAGTATCTAAAGCATGTCATGATAGAGATGAAAAATTATATTATCTAAGAGATGTTAGCAAAGGCATCCACCTAAAGAGGGATAAAGTATTGGGGGTATTTGTAGGAAAATATAGCCAATAGTTTAACTGATCTGATAAACACTTATACCTCATTTAACTGACTGTTCAATGCAGTTTGAAGCTTCAAATGCTTGCAACTAGACAATAAACTCCCAGAAAGGAAGCCCTTAATGTGCATCAGTCTGTAATTCATATAATCACCATCTGGGCCTCAAACTGGTTGCAGGATCTATTATGTAACCATCTGCACAGAGAAAACATTTTCTTCAATGGCTATTTGAAACTGCATTAAATGGGCAGTCTAGATGTGCTCTTAGACAACTTTAGCCTACAACAGCTGTGTTATGCATTCTGAGTCTGCTGTGACTGTTGTGAAGTGGCATTGAACACCTCTAGCCTGCTCTTTGGGACACCTTGTGAGTAGCCAGTGGCCCCAGGCCTGTTCCAGCTGGGTGTGGCTCAGCAACTGCAAGGAGGCCCCTACTATAAAGCTGAGCCCACAGGCCTGGCAGAGACTGAGTCTGCTGTGGCTGCTGTGAAGAGGCATTACACATCTCCAACCTGCTCTTTGGGATTCCTTGTGAGTAGCCAGCAGCCCCAGGCATCTTCCATTTAGTTGTGGCTCAACAACCGAAAGGAGGCTCCTATTACAAAGCTGAGCCCACAAGACCTGGGTGGATCTCTATTTTAATGTATTGTGTGTGTTATTGGTGGAGGGTCAGTTCTATGGGTGGATACTGGTCATGCCAGCTAGTATTGAGAGAGCCAGCTGAATGACTAGTTAGCAGTGAGAGGGATAACCAGAACCATCTAAGTGGCTACAAGGCAGTCTTCTGGTGGGCGCAGGGTACTGCTGGTCTAGTTAGCTAATCAGCCTGATTCACTGGGAACACACTCATTGACTGTTAAGTGTTGTATTAATGTTGTATAATTTATATTTTGTTTCTTTTCTTTTTGCTTTTGGTGGTATGTCTGCTATTGTATTGCTATATTGTTGTAATTCAATGTATCTGGAAATTGGAGAAGTTGTGCAGGGAAGAGGAAGATATGGTGATGAAGGGTAATGTGAGCACTGTGCTGCAGTGGTTATGGTCATACCGCTCAGGCAGGTTCCAGATGGTGGTGCTTGGGGATTGCTGCATCTCAAAAAAGGAGCTGTTATGTGGCATTGCACAAGGTGCCATTCTATCCCTAATGCTTTTTTACTATTTACATGAAATCTCAGAGATAATCTGTAAACATGGGGTGGGGTGTTATCAGTATGCTGTTGACATCCAAATATATTTCTCCATAACTTCAGAAACAGCTACAACTAAGGATAGCATGTCTCCTCTGAACGAATGCCTGGAGGAGGTGATGGGCTGGATGAGGAAAACCAAATTGAGACTGAATCCAGACAAAACAGAGGTGTTTGTCATCATGGGTCCTAATCTGGTGATGTCAACCAGTTCTGGATGGGGTTACACTCCCCCTGGAAGACTGTGTTGACAGTCTTGGGACTCCTCCTGGATCCAGCTCTCCAAATGTCAGCCCAGGTAAATGTGAAGGTCAGAAATACTTACTAACAGCTTTAGGTGATACACAAGTTGCACCCCTTCCTAGAATTGGAGGATCTAAAAATGGTAGTGCATGCACTGGTAACCTCAAGGTTGGACTTCTGCAATGTGCATTAGATTGGGCTACCTTTGTACAAAGTTCAAAAACTCCAGCTGGTTCAAAATACAGCAGACAGATTGGTTACGGGAACATCCAGGAGTGAGTATATTACACCTGTTCTAAAGTCACTCCACTAGCTGCCAATTAGTTTCCGGGCAAAGTACAAGGTGTTGGTTTTTATCTTTAAAGCCTTACATGGTTCGAGTCCAGGCTCCATACAGTATCACCTTCTCCTGTACAATCCGGGGTGTGTCTACTTCAGCCTGCCAGAACTCAACTAGCTACCTTTACCCAGAGTACCTTTTCATTGGCCGCCCCATGGCTGTGGAACAATTTGCCAGAAGAGCTCCAAAAGCTAAATGAGCTATTGGAGTTTAAAAAGCATCTGAAGACCTATCTCTTCTGGTAGGCCTACCCGGCCAGTTTTAATCATGGATTTTGAACATGTGTCCTATGTTTAATCTCTGTTCTGTGTATTTTAATATGTATTTTATAGAACTATGTTTTGTTTTAATATGTGTCTTTTATAGAAATATATTTAATATGAATTTATAGAACTTTTACAATGTTTATGTGTCTGCCCCACAGACTTAGGTCCTCTAGGCAGCAGTTACTCCAATTAGCCAAAACCCAACTGGCAACCACCACCCAGAGGACTTTTTCACTGGCCACTCCACAACAATGGAGCGACCTGCCAGTTGAGCTCCAACAAATCAGCTGTCGGAATTTAAGATACAAGTGAAGACCTATCTATTCCGGCAGGCCTGCCCAATTTTAATGATGAATGTTAACACTGCAGATCTATTTTTTGTGGAAATATGTTTTAATATGTGTATTTTATTGAGTGTTGTAAAATGATTATGTGTTTGTTTGTTTGTTTTAGTAATGCTTTAACCAGCCTAGAGCCATAAGGAGAAGCGGGAAAGAAGAAGAAGAAGAAGAAGAAGAATTCATTTATATAGTCATTCTCCAATTTCCTACCCATGTGGGTGGCTCAAGTGGGAAAAGATCATTAAAAATAAATATAAACAAATTGCAATCGGCTAAATTCAGAAGGAAAATCATATAAAACCTTAATAAAGTAGAGGAATATATAGGTACTGCTCAGTCCAAATCTGTACTGAAATAATAGTTCCTTCCTTGTTGCTTGAAAGAAGGCAGAGAGCCAGGTGACTATATATTCAAGTGTGAAGAATTCTGCAAAGATGCCATCAAGAAGGTACTGACAAACGAAACAAGTTCCACAATGAAGACCCAAGTATTTGAACACAAAACATTTTAGAATTTAAGTCCTGAAGCCATTCCATACGAAATGTTATCCCTCTGTGATTTTGCCTTAGGCTTTCAAATGAAATTTTGTGATAATTGAATCAAAGCCTCTGTAAAAGAGGAAGCATTATTTACTACAACTGGCCTATGAAGATAGTCAAACACTATAATACATGGAAGAAAGTAGACTGTAAAATGTACAATTTATTACCAATGAATTCTTATAATTTGTTCTTAGCTATTTACTTATAAATCACCTATTAGCAAATACAATATTCACATTATTATTAGTATCAACTTGGTCACTTTTATAGCTCAGGATATACTAATATAAGTAGAAAACAACACTCAGAAAAATAGGAGGAATAAAATCTGGGAAGAAATGTAGATCCAGTCCATTCAAGCTAGTGGTGAAGAAATTCAGAATCTAATACAACACATAGATACTAGTATAGATGTTTCCACCACATGATGACTTACAAAGGAAACAGAGTAGTGTTTCTCCCATATTGCTGCTGAAATGAAGAAGTTATCCCTAAACCTAATAATATCCAATAGCATATATATATATTAGGCATGTTATAGAATCCTAAAATCGGGATTCTAAAATCAAATGGGGGATTTTTTATTAGTATATCAAAGACTTACAAAAAAATTCCCAAAAATTTCGGAAATGTAACTTAATTACTTACGAAATTTCGTTAGTAGTTCTAAAGTAGGCAAAGCAGGGAAACAGGACTGATACTGTTTTAAACACAGGCAAATCAAGAGGCAACATTTCCCTTGGTTTCCTTGCTGGGAGATATAAAGCATTAATATATTATTATTAATAATATTATTAAAGGACAGGGTTCCTTTGCAGGGACACATATAATGCATTAATATATTATTATTAATATTATTAAATAAATGCCTAGGCCTACCTCTGGTGCAGGCCTTGCTAATCTGTAGAGTTCTCCTCACTCCATCTTTTTTTCCCCATTCAGTTTTACCATAGCAGTCTAGGACCTCCGTTGGAACTCTATGGCTTTTCTTGATTCTGAACTCTTACTTCTCCTCTCCGTGCTCTTTTCACTCCTGCTGCCCTTCTCTCAGCAGTTCTTATGTCCTCCTACTCTGTTCCTATCTAAACCCCTTCCTGGGTGTTTAAATCGCTTTTTTCGTCAGTCCTCCAGCCTTTCTAGGAGTGCCGATTTCGGGCTCTCTATGGTTTCCGGCTCCCTTTTCACTTCCTGGAGGAGGCCTTCCACTCTAATTAGGCTTCAAGCATGGAAATGCCCCGATTTCACTGTGAGTTATGTCTGCAAAGCAATTTTTGGGGGAAATTTTCCTGTTTAATAATCTAACGAAATATTTAATAATCTAACGAAATTTTGGGCCCAGGGGGTGCGTAAAAGAAAGTCCACTTCCGGGATTGGCCTTGCGATCCGTATAAACTTGAAAGGCCCATTACATACGAATCACTTACGATTTCTTTTTAATTTCCGTTTCATTTTTACATGCCATATATATATATATATATATATATATATATATATATATAACAGAAACAACTCCTGCCATATATATATACATATATATATATACATATATATATATATATATATATATATATATATATATATATATATATATAACAGAAACAACTCCTGCATATTCTGGGTTGCATGCAGGCTAAAACCTTTTTATTCAGACAGGCTTTAAAAGATTAAGGTTTTAAAGATCTAGTCAGGGGGTGCTGCGATTTTTAATAGATTTTTAATTTGAATTTTTAAAATACTGCTTATATTTAATTATTTTTTACTGTTTGCATATTTGTATATTTTAAATTGCATGCTAATGCTTTTATGTCAAGCTGCTCTGAGTCTCCTTCGGGAGAGATAAAGGGGGGTATAAATATAACAACAACTACTACTACTACTACTTATGGAAGGCTTAAATGAAGGAGCATGAATTGTGTCCCATTCTAAAGCATGTGAGTTTCAATTAAAACCCATTGCTATCGAGGAAAACCTGAAGGGAGGAGGGAAAACATACCTGAGAATCTCCTATTAATCCTCCAGTTCTTTCCAGCACCAAGGACAGTGTCAATGCTACATCAGGATTTGGGAGAATTATTCTACTTTGGTTGAGGAATCTAACAATTCCATGTAGGGAATCACTCTTGGCAATTGTTATTTGGGTCACTAGATGGAGCCCGAGTACTGCTCCCCCACTGGCTCCTGTCAGCTGGATTTCAAACTGCTCAGCATATTCTCTGTTCCAAATAAAACAAAAAATACATTTTAGCTACTCAACATGCTTCCATACAAGTGCCACTGAAATCTGAATAACAGTTGTTTGTCGTCAACACTTGTAAAAAATTCAAGATTAATTTTGTAAACTTAACCCAAGAGAAGTCACTGAGAGTGTATAGTCTGAATTTAACATAGTTCAGAGTGCTCTGCATTTATATGCGCAACTGCAATGTATTCCTGCATTTCAAAAAACTGGAAAAGTCCTTGATAACTGGAGAACAGATTGCTATATTAACTTTCTCACCTGTTTCTATCAATAGTTGCTCTACTTTTGAAAGCTGATATTACTTTTAAATAGCCAAAAATAAACTTATATTTTTGGATGCCTTATCAATTTTCTACTTCCAGCTCTGCTTAAATGACATAGTATCATAAAGCACATTTGCTGAAGTGTAGTTGGATAATGAATGAAATAAAAGTCTTTAATATAATTACCTTTCTTCATCATCTATGATTAAAATACCGATAAAGCTCTGGTTTTGGCCATCATGAAAAATGACTGTATTATTTGCTATGTTGTAATCAACGCCATCGGAAAGTGCTGAAATACTTCGAGACATGAAATCCGCAGTCACATAGCCATAATTACCACGTCTTCGTATTACTGGAATCATTATCGTCCCAACATCTTCTTCCACTAAAAAAAAGTATTAGGGTAGTTTCTTAAATTGTATGTTTGCATGTAACAATCTTGTTCTTAAGCTCACACACATATAGGAAATCCTAAAGTAGGATAGGAACATTTAAAATCTTAAGAACACAAGGACTATTTTAGATCAAACAGAAAACCCATCACATGCAGCATTTTTTTCATGTATTTTTTCTATGGGACGTCCGTAAGCACCTGCTTATGTTTATCACTGAGTATAAATGTTACGGATATAAAATTATAATCAACTAGCATATTTACCCAGCATTGCTCAGAAGTCAGAGGAGCCGCTTCCACCCTGATTTCATTCCTTCTTTCTTTTTCACTCCTTTCATACCTTTTCCCCTTTCCTTTCTCTCTCCCTTTCTTCCTTCCCTCCATTTTTCTCCCCCTCCTTCCCTTCCTTCCCTTTCTCTTTCTTTCTCTTTCTTTCTCTTCCTTCCCTACTCTCTACTTCTTCCCTTCTTCCGTTCTGAGAGGGCTTCAAAATGTCTCCACAGCAACATGTCAGAGGGCCACTTTGCCTAGAAACAGCGAATCCTTCACCTAGCAATAGTTAATCCAGTGACATCACAAAGGGTCAGTGATTATCACCTAGCAACAGCCAAGGCAGCATAGACCAGGCATGGGCAGACTTTGGCCCTCTGGGTGTTTTGGACTTCAACTCCCACAATTCCTAGCACCCAGTAAGCTGGTTGGGATTTCTGGGAGTTGAAGTCCAAAACACCTGGAGGGCCAAAGTTTTACCATGCCTGACATAGAAAGGTGGCTGGATGGACAGACATATATTTTCACACACACACATTAAATCAATAAGACTTTCATATAAACATGAGATCTAATTGATCATTCATGGATTTTGTTATTCATAGAGTGGGCTAGAACCAATTGCCCCATGTACACTCATTCCCTTCTGCTTTCTTTCCCAAAGATCTGGTATGAAAAGACATTCTATTGATCCCGGAGATAATGACCAGAACTCTGTTGATGAAGCACGAAAGCATTGGTGGAAGTTGTTCTCCACTTACTCTGACAAGTGACTGAAGACTGGGGAGAGACCTTTCAGGAAGTTTGAAGGGATTAGGGAAGAAGCTCATAGGAGGTCATGATTTCTCCAAGAAATTTTGTGGGCTGAGTGAAGAACCTTGATAGGTTGGAAGACCTACTCATTTGACTTTTAGCTCAGGACAAATTGTATCCTCTTTCGCTCTTGATTTTAGCCAAGTGTAACAGAAGAACAGAAATTTATTTATTTTTGGGAAAATGCCAATATGTTGAGGCCCCTTCCAGCTCTCCTTTGATGGCATGTTGTCCACATAGTTTAATCAAGAGAAACATATAGAGGATCACACATTCTCCACTCAATTGTAAGGGATTCCTGACTTCCAGCTTTTCTTTTTAAAATGCTTGAGGAAGAGAATGAGAATCAGTCACCTTGCTACTCTCAGGGAAATGCTAAACACTTCTTCTGATGCATGGGGAGCTGTACAACAAACACACAGTACAGGCACATGTGCTTGCCTTTGCATTGCTTAATGACTGGATATTTCAACACATCCCTAAGTCTAATTTTCAGAGACCCATGAGTTCTCTACACCAGCAACAAACACTCATCTTATATAGACAGAAACTAATATGGAAGACCCATGCATGATTTCTTTTTTATTTATTCATATGTTTGACATGAACTATTGAGCCCACCATGGAAGAAATTTGTTCTTCATATATATCAATTTGCCACATTATATGCAAAATATCTTTGGGCCTATCAATCTTCTTTATTCAGGAAAGACACCCTTACAACATGATAGATCCAATATATTGGGGAAAGTATGTACTTTAGCAATACAGATTACCAAGAGCCTAGTGTATATGAGCCCCCCTCACTCACTCACTCACTCACTCACTCACACACACACCTCTTTTAATATATTTTTGCCATATAGAGATATATTTATGTATATTTTGTATGCTACTGACAGAGTTAACAGAATAAAAACCACTGAAAGTGAAAGTGAAAACATGATACAGATTGAGCATCACTTATTCAGATATCTAGAAATCCAAAATGCTCCTAAATCAAAAACTATGAACATATTTCAGTGTACAGAACTGCTTCCTTGTGCATAACATTATTTTAAAAGGTACAGTATATAAAATTAACTCCAGGTTATGTGAATAAGATATACAGTATATGAAACATAAATGAATGTAATTTTTAGACTTGTGTTCCTTTTTAAGCTGAGTCATTATGTACATCCAAGCACTTCACAATCCAAAACAATCCTAAATATGGAATATTTCTGCCCCCAAGCATTTCAGATAATAACCTGTAAACTACAGGATGTGAAATAGGCAGCATTGTTTATTAACAATCCCATTTTTCTACCAGAAAGATCAAGAGCATACCTGGTTCCCAACCTATCTTCCACCCAAGTACTGATCAAACCAGCCCAATAAAGATAGCATGCCATATGCCTTCACCCATGCTCTGTAACTATCCTATATAATGAATTCATTGAAAAGAATTCTAAATAATAAAATAGTATGCTAAGTCTTAACCCACCTTGTAGATGTGTATACAGTGGATCAAATTCAATTATTCCTTCTGCATTGTCACTTTTAGATATAATGACTCTCATTGCTGAAGCATTACCTATCTCAGGAGGCTGGTCAATCTGCAGTCCGTATTCTTTCATTGTAAAATCAAATCCACTTGCAAAACCATGTGGGGTGAAATAGAAAGATGGTAGACAAAAATAAATTAATTAGGCTAAATCTTCTGATTCCTGGGTTTCCCTATCTTTGTCTTATTATAAATTGATTTAGACCAAACATTACAACAGCTATGTTATTTAGTATGATGAAAATGAGCCTGGGTTTGCAGTATGCTTCTGCAATTTAGGTAAACCACGACCTGTTTTGGTGTCCCAGATTTTGATGGGGGCCCCAATCCATTTTTTCAGGAACCTCCAGAATTCGGGAGGACAGAAATCCATTTTCAATCCGGTAAGCCAAAAGATTAATTTTCTATCTGGCCCATTATGGGGGGAGGGGTACTTCCCAGGCTCCCCTTCCCATAATTTTAGACTTTGTTTGTCCTTATATCCTTCATTAAGACCTGAATTAAAAGCATCAGAGTTAATATACCACTCTTTCTATGATCCTTTCCCTTCTGTCTGTAGAGAAAACCTGAGTTGAATAAAGGGCTTAAGAAACCCAGCTTCTCGGGATCCTTTTCCTTTTGTCTGTAAAGGAGACCTGAGTTGAATAAAGGGCTTAAGAAACCTCACTTCCTGGGATCCTTCCCCTTCTGTCTGTAAGTTTAATAAAGGACTTAAGAAATCTTGCTTCCTGGGATCCTTTTCCTTCTAGTGGCTGCTTCCCTCCCAGCACTCAACATGCAACCTATAGAAACCAAAAGCAGCCAGTCTTCGACAACCACTGTTCTGTTGTGCCAGAAAAAAATGGTAGTTGAGCCCATGCCGTCACGGGCTTCTGAACAATCTGAAGGCAAACATCCAAAATGAATCTATGCACATGCCTAGTTTGCAGTACTAGCTTTAAATCTCACTTTTGTATGATCAGAACAAACTATGTTCACAAAAATAGTGTTTCCCCTTTAGAACCAGTCATAAATTTCTATGGTGTAATCTAATACTGAACTCAGAAATAAAATCAACTAATACATCCAGGATTGCTAAGTCATATTCCATATTTTACACATTTTATTTCTCTGGCTAAACTTTCCCAATACTATAAAGTTATTTTTACCTTCCTAGTAGTTCCAGTCTTAGAAGCTCTATTGAAAACTCCTCAGGACCTTCAGGAAGTTCATCATCATAGATTTCAATATAAATAATTTTAGAAGTCTCATTAGATTTAAATGTAAGCTCTCTCGACAAAGCAGCAAAATCCATGCCTTGCACTGCTGTCCCGTTCTGTATCTGGTACCAGAGACAAATTTGCCCATAATATCCACGTGAACGGACAACTGTGACATTTGCCTGTTGGAAACAAATATTTCTTAGGGATTCATCAGAGTATTTTCCCAAACATACTACATTTAATTAAATATATCAATGATTTGGTTTTTATACTTGTTTTCTAGTAAATAGTATAAACATTCTTAGTTTTAAAAAACCAATTTGGCAGGCATACAGTATTTGTGGCACATTCTGTAGGAAGATATGAGCACTAACTGTCAGAGAAATGCATATGTACAAATACAGAGAAACCATGTGTATTTATGGCATAACATGCATAGCAATGACCCTGTTCTCTTTAGATGAGCAATAGTTTCTTCTGTAATTCCTATTTATTAATTAATTTATTTATTGGACTGATATAATCCCCACCACCCACCCGCCAAAATGGGACTCAAGGCAACACAAGTAAGACCTAACAGAAAGATGTTGCCTCCAAAACAGATACAATTTTGTGGTTGGTATTGCAAGCAGGGGGCCCAGGAGTTAGACCAATATCTGCAGATGAATTTCTATATGATAAAGAAAAAAACCAAGTTCTGGGGTCACATCATACTTAGTTTATGTACAGACTTCCTCAAACCTGTGTTCATATTAGCTCAGAGAATCTGCTCTTTTCTAATGTTAGATTAATTAAGTGACGCATCTCTGATAAATCAAAATAGAACTAAAGGACACTACTACCATGAGCTTTCTAGAAGTGTTTGAGAAGTATATGATGGCATTAAACTTAAAATAATTCAGATTTAAACTCCACATACCCATTTTTCATCTTCTGCCACCTGAAGTAGCTGCTGGGAAAATGCAAACTGCCCATAGGGCATGTCACTGGCAGCCATTGTGATATAGGCTGTACTGGCCGACTCATTGATGATCCCTCCATTGCTGATACCAGTTAGGTGGAACTGATAGTAATGTTTTTCCTCAGGAATATCATCATCTAGAGTCTAAAGAAAAGAAAAGAGGCTAACCTAAAAGGATTGCCAAATAGTAACATGAATGGAAACATAGCATTCTGCAGTTAAATGTGTACAAATCAGAACTCAAATCTCTCAGCCACTGAGGACACACATGTACACATCTTCTGCAGAACTTTTGAACATCATTCATGTTGCTGCTACTTTTACGACTTCTTCTTTCTAGGCTCTAAAATGTTCCTTATTTGCTATAAGGGAGCATATAGGAAAATATAAGAAAATCACATCCTTGCCTGCAGGGATACCTGAGATATTTAGACACTGGTTAGTTACTGGTTGTGTTGCCAGGACTCAAAGAGTAGGTGATACTGTGACATCACTGTATATTGTCATGTAAGAAGAGGCCGCCTAGGGTGCCATCTGGGAAGGGGGCGCTATCCTGGCGGCATGGGGCACCATCCTGGCCCTGCCGATGTTCCTCAGGCAGCGCCACAGCTGCCTGCTTTTGGGCCCCGGCCTTGTGTGTTCCGACGCTGCTTCTAGGCATGCGCGGAGGTTTTCGCGCAGGTGCAGTTGCTCCAGAACTGAAGTTGAGCGCAGGAGCAACTGCACATCCGCGAAAACCTCCGCACATGCCCAGTAGCTCCCTTACGCAGAAGCCTGTAAGCAAAGCACTCCCTATTGGGCAGGCAGGGAGTGCTTCCCCTCTCCTTTTGTCTCTGCCGCGTGCGTGTTTGAGGGGAAGGAGAAAAGAATCAGTGAAGGAAGTGTAAGTGAAGGAATGAATGAAGGGCTTTCCTCCTCCTCCTCTGTGACCTCTTCTCTCCCTCCTTCCTTTCTTCGGCACTATTTCTGTCTAGACCTGAGGGGCCTGAGGCTATGAGGAGTTGTGGGAGTTGGAGTCCAAAACACCTAGAGGGAGGGAGGGCCCAAGTTTGCCCAGGCCGCGCTGCCTGTATTCGACCTCATTTGAACATTTTGGCTGTTTTTCTATTTACATTTACATTGGGAACCTTATTTTGGACTTATGGGAGACTCCTATGAATTATGAGATGGGTGGTAGGTAATATATTCTGATTTTGATGCATTTACATTGCATTTCTTGTTGATTATTATACAGTTCTGCTTAATATTGTCATACAATATAATAAAAATACAATATAACAATAGAAGAATGATATATTTTATATTACATGTAATATTACAAACAATATTGCAGTATAGTGGTATTGTACAAAATAGTAATATATAATATTTTATTTTACTTTATTTTGGGTTATTTGAGTTTTCTAGGAGTAATGAAAATATTTAGTAGAGGATAATTTCATTTAAATAAATAATTTTATTTATTATTTTATAATAATAATATAATAGAATGTTATATTGTATTATAATGTCAATATATTATAATATAATTGTATTGTAATGTAGTATAATATAATGATGATATAATATAGTATGAGTATGGTATAATATATTGTATATACATTGATATAATATAATACTACTAATGGTATTGTGATATTATAATTGTATATTTGTTTTACATGGGGGGGCAAAATAATGTTGGGGGGGGCACCAAAATAATGTTCGCCTACCATTTAAAATTACCTTAGACCGCCCCTGCCCATAGGAAGTCCACTAGGAGGAGATACATACAGCTGAATCCGCCATCTCATGTTCTCCATCAACTATTATGGAAATGGCAAACAGCCATAATCAAAGCCACTGATGAACCCATCCTACATTAATGTATTCCCTTGTAACTGGATTCAATTAGTTTATTCCGAATCAGGGAAAGATATGGCTAATCACTTAAAATATGCATTTATTAGAGTGGTGAACAAATAGATATTGGATATAAAGATATAAGCAAAATTACTTTGGTTTCCAATCTTCCGTTGCTCAAAATAAAAGTGAACTGAATTATTCCTACCCTCTCTTTTCACTCTCTCTTGCTCTATATACAGCTTTGGTAAGACTGTGTGTTTATTTTTATACTGTACCATAAATGTCATGGCACAAAAATGACAAGAACAACAACATCAAAGTTGTCACTTCTGCACTGGAACTATGAACTGGCAAGCATCCTTTTATCAGCTTTTAATCACTAACCATTCTGCTTCAACAGATGAACATGTGTTCTAGTTTTATGAAAGAGGAAGTAAAGCTGTTTTGTGAGTGTATGTCATCATGGGCAGCCCCTGATTGATGGTCAGGTCTTTGGGATTTCTATTTATTGTGCTTCACCCACTACAGAGATCCACACCTTGTGCTCAGCATTCATAACATACAGTTACCACTATACTATAGTATAGACCATACCTGTATCATTACAACAGCAGCAGACTGCCTGTCTCTCAAGGTAAAACTTCCTGATATCACAGCAAATTCCTTCTTATCGGGTGGTGTTATATTCCAAAAGACAGTGATTTCTCCAGAAATCCCTGGACCACGTACAATCCTGCAGTCAACAACAGGGACATGGTCATATTTCAAACTCGATTTAATGTATTTGGTTTTGTCCTTCAGAACTATTTTCTTTAAAAAGTCTGATATCTTCTGAAAGGGCCATTGTATAGTGTAACCATTGTATCATAGACTGCTGTATTTACATGATTTAATTAATCTTGAGGCTGGACATACAAGCAATCTGATCTTCACATAAACTGAGTATTCTAAAGCATTTCTAGTTTTCAGCTTTACAAGCAATGGTAGCTAAAAAGAAACATAGGGAAAAGAATTGATAGAAAAGGCACCCATTGTCATGAGCATTTGAAGCTATCGTTTCTTGTCACCTTTGCTATTAGTCCTGTGTTGATTCTACAACTACATTTATTCTAGGAATATTCTGTAGTTAACTTGCCATCTAATATAAAATTATTCAGTAGACCAGAATGCTGGTTATCCACTAAATGCAGAAGAGAAAGATAGCATCGGCATTCAAAATGTCCTAGACTGATTGGAAACAGAAGACAATTTGTCTTTTATAATATAATTGTTTATTTTAATAAAGGCCATCACTCTTCCCAAATCATGGATAATCCTTTCCTTGTACAGAATCATAGATGTTTGTAAGGAGACATGATTTATACGGTTCTGGCCCAGCTTACTTATCCGAACGCATCAGCCGCTATGTCCCACCTCGTAATCTAAGATCATCCGGGGAGGCCCTGCTCTCGCTCCCGCCTACGTCTCAGATGAGGCTGGTGGGGACAAGGGATAGGGCCTTCTCGGTGGTGGCTCCCCGCCTGTGGAATGCGCTTTCTATTGATGTACGATCCACCACATCCCTCCTGGCCTTCAGGAAAAAAGTAAAATCCTGGCTGTGGGACCAGGCATTCGTACACCAGCACAAGGCAGCATTTTAGATTGGTTTTTAATGAAAGTGGGTGATTATGGCCAATGTTTTTATGGACTGAACATTGTTTTAATCCAGAGTGAATGTGTATGGTGCTAATGTAGTTGTTTTTAATGTATTTTTAATGTATTTTAATTGTTGAAGTGTTTTGGGGTTTATATTGTTATTATGTGGGCATCGAATTGTGCCGTACTGTAAGCCGCTCTGAGTCCCCCCTTGGGGGTTGAGAAGAGCGGGGTAAAATCCCGAAATAAATAAATAAATAAATAAATTTCCATTTATATGTGCATGTATGACTGTGTATATTTTAAGAAGCAATAATTCATAACCTTGGAAAGTTATTAATTTTTGGACAATGATGCTCATAATCACCCAACCAGCCTCCCACAAGGATGGTAAAACATCAAAACATCCAGGCGTCCCCTGGGCAATGTCCTTGCAGACGGCCAATTGTCTCACACCAGAAGCAATTTGCAGTTTCTCAAATTGCTCCTGCACGAAAAAAGCCACCAACCAGCATGCCCAGAGGCTGATAACTTACAATAATCCAAGCATCCAATGAGACTAATGGGAACTACTTGAATTAGTCAGCATCACGATCCACAAGTCACAAGTCACAAAAAAGTAAGAAAACCAGCATTCCTATTAGTTGATGGCCCTTTTCCCAAAAAGTTTGAAGTTATTAAATGCTATCAAGCATATCTGGTAATTTAAATAAAGATGGAATGTTATTATTGGCAAACAAATGCTTAATATCTCAGTATTTTAAAACCAAATTAAAGAACTTAGTGATGTACTTACCCAATAAAAGCAGTCCCATTATACTTTCCTACAGGTTCCCCTACTAGGACATGTGTGGATGATGGAGCTATCCCAACAATCCCAGAAGCTCCATGATCTCCCAATATAGTGATAGTTGCTATACCTGTGAATACAAAAAAAACATTTGCTGATAAATTTTTTTTGTGGCATGACAGATAATCTGTTTATTGAAAGCAATGTAGTTCATAAATATTAATATTGAAAGCCATTATTTATGTCATAGCCATATGACACAACTAAGTTCTCATTATAGTGCTCATTATTACCGCAGTCAATTTCTAAAAATTAGCAATTTGCAACTTCCATGCCATTCTACAAGAGTGCTTCGATTATCCTTTATTCGATAACTTAAGACTTTATCCCATTGAACATGTCAAGTGTTTGGAAGAGTAGATTTACCGTACAGCTCAGGCATACTCTGTTTTGATATTAAATGGATTATTTTCCTACCTCCATCACACACTAGCAAACTATCAATTTCATTCAGGAGTTTTCAGTTGATTTGCCATCACCTTGGAGAGAGTTGTTCCCACCCACTGATTCTCCACTGTTTTCTTTGTGAAAAGAGACACCCCCTCTCCTGGACTATTAATTTTGTTCCTGGGTTATAAATGTCATTTCCTAATTGGTTCTATCTTAAACACATGGAAAAAGTTTATTAAACTGCAAAAACTTTGTCTTGGTAGAAGAGACATCCTGCTATAGCACATTTTGCTCTAATTTCTCAGTGATCCTCCCCCTCCTCCCCCCCTCCCCTTTCCCACTTTGGAAGATGAAAGGAAGGAGGGAAAGTAGGAGAGAAGGAGAAAGTAACAAATGGCACACACAACACAGGAAGGAAGGCAGGCAGGCAGGTAAGCCCTGAGAAAGTTCATGAGACAGAAAAGAACACGACATACTGCTGATCTTCCTCAATGAGCAAAAGGTAATTGTGGAATTTTTTCTTTAAAGGGGCATTGTGGCTCCTCCCACAAATTGCATAACCATATCATTTTAAAGCTGAAAATGACAAATACCAGCACATGACAGAATTGGCCATTTTGCCCATCTCTATCTGGATAATTTGCAAAAAAAAAGTCACTTGTCAACCAGTTTAGAAAGCGCCTGAAAACATAACCTTTCATAACCCTTTTAAATGCCAAGATATCTCTACCCAACACTTGATGCCTACGTCATGTGATGAACACAGTAGGTTGCCATTTCTTAAGTGGGTGGCTCAGTAGTATTTAATGAATGTGATTAAGTGGTTACTCTTTTTTTCAGTAAGCACATGTTCATTGGTTGGAGCAAGGGAGATGTTTAGGTTTTAAGAAATTTGTTGGGTCTGGCAGCTTGTTTGTAATGTAGGCAATTCACTTGAACACTGGATAAGGGCAGAAATGATTCATGTCTTAACAAAACTCTTTCCAGCCAAGGAACATGGCTGCAATGCTAACAGTTAGGCCACAGTAATTCTATATAATTTCCAAAACCCCTTAAGCAGGGAAGGCATTCAGCTTGCCTAGTGTAGCACCCTGAACATCTTGGCAAGCCAGGTCTGCACTTAGTATGATGTCTCCACTGAAATCTCATATAACAGAACAACGTTGTTATTTACACTGGAGCCAATATTTTGCAGTTCAAGTCCCACATGAATTCAAACATTTTCATAAACACTGCTCTCTACAAGTCAGCAAAACCCTGTTTAGGAAAATTTAGCAAGACAACCAAATGCAATCACAATCAGAAATAGCACAAATTATATTTTTCAGTTGAATTATGGGGTAAAATCTTTTCTTTTTTTGGAGGGATAGTGTTAAATATCAAGGTCTTCATATAATGTGTAAATTCTACATTTTCAGGCTGCAAATTTTAGCCTAATGTTTATGCCTCTGTGTAATCCAAGAGGTTTTTAAAAATAGGGGTTGGTCTGACTATGGCCCCTTCTACACTGCCATATAATCCGGATTATCAAATCAGGTAATCCTGATTATTTATTTTAACTGGATTATATGAGTCAGTCTGCACTTTGATATAATCCACTTGAAAACAGATAATCTGGTTTTTAATATGGCAGTGTAGATTGGGCCTTAGTTTCCCTTATAGCCCAAACACTGATTGTAGCTAAACACATCCTCATTTGGAAACTTTGGGTCTATTTACCATTTATTGGTGATATCTCTGTGTCATCAGTAGATATCAGCTGAACTGTATAGCTTTCATCACCTTCCAACAGCACATCTTGAATTGCTTGCAGAACTATGGTTTTCTGGGAGTCCATCTACATTAGAATAGAACACTTGCTCATTTTAAAGCTGTCACTTGATTTGCAGACAGAAGAATATATATATATATATATATATATATATACACACACACACACACACACACATACATGTGTATATGTGTGTATGTCACTAAACAGATTTTACATAGAAAATACAATTATAATAATAGTTATTAATAGTTATTAATAACAAGAATTAAGTGCCTTCTACTTGATAAAAAGTCATCTGAGATCCCAAGGCTCTCTTGACAGAATATGAGAATATAGGAGTGATTTTTCCCTCTAAACAAATCAATGTGAATTTATTGTTGTTGAACACATCATTTTATCTACAACAAAACTTTTGTTCAGAGATGAACACAACTTCACATTAAAATCTCATACCCCCTCAACTATCAAGTAAAAGGCACTTAATTAAAAATGACCCTCCTCAATTGACTCCTAAAAAGAAGCAGCAATGTCCTATGATTCACAGAAACATCGGGAAGAAAAGGACACAGACATTCTCTGGTAGACTGAAAGTTGCACCAGTTATATCACTGCACAAAAGATTTTGAAGTAATCTCTCTAGCTATTGACTCCCCACCATTAAATAAAGAGACCAGACACAAGATGTGGAGAATTAAATGGGCCATTGATTGACCTAATTAGAAATTGGCAATTGAGCTCATTGACTAATTGTAGGGGGGGGAGCACTGCGACATGGGTAATGGTGTGAGGCCAGGTATCTTTTGGGACCACCTGCCAAGCCAACCACTGGGTGAAACACCTGACCTCAGGGGCACTCCACATTGATTTGTTGCTGTCCCAGCCGGTCATTACTGGTAGGCTGTTCCTGGAAACCTCCACACACACTGTACCATAAAGTGCTGCAGGAAGGTGAATGCAGAGAGGAGGGGGCTACCTACAGGAAGGTTCCCTAGGTTCCTCCCCTCTGCCAACTGGCTGGAACACCAGCCAGACCAACTGGTCTTTCGAGGGGGAATTCAATTGCTCCCCTCTGGCCCTTAGGTGGCTCCTTCTGTTCGGAGGTGCATTATTTTGGAGTCAGTTAAGCTGTAAAAGTACACTATCTTAGCATCAATTAACACAATAAAAAGTTGTCTTTATATGTCTAACAGATAATATTCAAAGTTGTTTGGCATAGACGTACAAATAATTCCTCTTCTCCTGCCTTTCTGCGATCCTCAAAAAAAAACCCCCAGGTAAATACCCACAAAACAAGAAAAGGACAAGGAGCAATATTAAGAAGAATTTGCTATACCTCAGCAAAGAGAACTGTTCCATTAAGAGGGGTGAGATCATATTTAGCAGCCTCCTCAAGGATCCAAATAAGCCGAACTTCTCCTTGGCCCCCTTCACTCCGGCTTACAGTAAGACAAATATTTGCTGCTGGGTCATCGATTGATTGGGGCTCCTTCACAGTTACCTAAAAAAGTGGAAGAGGCTGAAAAGGGTTAGAAAAGGGAATGCTTTACACTGTGCATGTAGAAATGTTGTCAATGGAAGATAGTCAGAACAAAGCCGCTCTGGCCAAAGAGATCATTGGTGTTTCAAAAAGGCAGTACAGAACATTCTCTCAGTATTGTGCATGATGTTCCCCATTGAGGAATCATCTGTTCAAAATGTAAGATGCCCAGATGTACTGTCAGGAATGGCATGCAGCTAAATATTTGCTACTGTGCATACATCAGCCTTACTGGGTCAATACATATTAAGTGGGAAATGAATAAGACTTGATTCAACAGAACAATCATGTAGCAAAGTCCATCAGTACGAATAATTTGAACACTGTAAAACTCAGATCCAAATTTTCTTCTCTGTGCATCTGAAAGCAGAGAGTGTATTTTAAAACATTTGTTTCTGTTTATTACATTTCCCAAAGAATTATAAATTACAAACCAATATAAGCTGTACCAAACACTATTTCACATGGACACAACCTGGTGCCCTTCAATGCAACACTGTCCTAGCAACCACAGACTTGAGAATAATCTGAAGCACATCGGCCTTAATATCCTGCTTATAAATGACATCTTATTTCTGGTATCAAAACCTGTTATTATGTTCCTCTTCACGAAATAAAGCTGTCTGTGCGAAATTATTAGTAAATGAAGCAAGGAACTGTGTAATAATTGGCTTAGAATGGTGGAATTAATGTATTGTAAGCCAAAGAGCCAATTTACAATGCAATTTAAGAGGAGGGGAAAAACAAATAATTTTGAATAGTACTACGGGCTTATCCTGCCTTTGGACACTTCACTAGCTCTTTCACTGCTTGAAAATTTCAGACAAGGTCTATTAATTTGACATGGAATCTATACTTTCATCAGTTCTTCATGTCTATGAGGCTCCCTTAGAACTGCTCACACACATGTTACAGGATACTGTCGTGTATTCGTTTTGTTTTTCTGCAGCCAAAATGCATTTGCAAGCTTTAAAAGAAAACCATGGGTGTCACTTATCAATTGACTCCACTTTCTGACAGTGCTGAGGTAACTAATCCATCAGATAAGAGATAGAATCCTATATATGGAAGAGATTTCTATCTAAAATAGAATTGCAGACTTAGAAAAATGATGAAAACAAAACTTGTAACTTTGTTCAAAGCATTTCTCATTTTTGGCCTGTAAGAAGTCATTTATCAGGAAAGAGACAAGACCCCTCAGCTGAAACTTTACATTATCAGAACAATGAAATGCAGCAGCCCTGTGTTGCATTTTCTTCACTTCCCTTGTGCCTTAAGCATCAAACATTGAGCCTCCTTGTCTCTGGCCCATATCACTGGCAGAAATAACACTATCACACAACATAATATCTGGGCAAAAAAATCATTCTTTTTTTTTTTAAAAAAAAAGATGGCAGATAATAAAGAACGCACATATTGGCTCTGGTCCATCAGAACACAGCAAGACAAAGAAAGGAAACAAACACATGCCCTATATTCTGCATCTCATTTTTTTGTTTTACTCAAAAGCCCCCATGTAGATTGCATTACAGTAAATTGTAATGCATTGCAGCATTACAACTACAGTCTTACAGCCAGAATGACAGAAATATTCAGAAATACAACATCCTGGTCATACTTACATGCTTTTCTTCAAATCCAAATAGTCCAACAGGAGAATCATTAGGTGGAATAGTGACAATCACTTGTACATCCTCTCCTAGTCGGGCATCACCTGTCACTTTAAGCAAAGTAACACTGAACATCTCCAAAAACTCAACAGTGTCATCATCTGTGATAGTAATCTCTATCACTCCAGTCACCTGGAAGAGATAGTACAAACCCAGAGAAATGTGCCATTATGATCAGCATACTGAAGCTCAGAAAATGCACATGGTTTCATAAGTTATATTAACCTGGAGTAAAGATGAACTATTTATGAGAAGAAATGGGTCCTTTTATCCTTTATTTGATGAAAATGTATTTTAAATGGCTGCATGGAAAATCAGAAACAATGAATACAGAGGCTATTGCAAACAAAGAATCTGAGGGAATTAACACAACTCTATGGCACCAGACAAATTGAGAGAAGTAAAGCTTTCCTCTGGTTGGGAGGTAGGTGTTTGAAGTTGAAATCCTAGAACTGATAATATGCCCTACTGAATTTGATGGCCTAAGTCTAATGTTAGGCTGACAACTGACATTCACCACATAGCATTTCTTTAATCTTTTGCTGGCTCTTAGGACTTCCACCAAAAAAGTGTCCTTGAGGATTTCCCAACCTTAGGGGAGAGGTCTAAGAGAGGGCATTACTGGGGAGCTATAGTAATATTTCTCTCTTGTGGGTTCATTTGTTGGGACTTTTGTCAGTGCAATCAATTCTCTAAACCCTGGCAAAAGAAGCATATTATTATAGGACATATATAAATTATGATCTGGGTGCGCAAAGCAAGCAAAAGTGTGAAAGCATCTGTAAAAGAGTTTTCATATGACTCACAGAAATTAGCAGTTCAGGCCACAAAATTCAGAAAACCCAACAATACAGGATGATCTAAAACAGGTATCCATTTTAACATTAGCAAAATGCATACTTGTCCGTCTGCAAATGCAAGGTTTCCAAATGATGGTGTGAAATCTTCAAGGTCAGCAGTTGTAGGTGTGGCTTCCCAGTACAAATTTACTGTTCCAAACGTTCCTGCCCTTCTAACAACTGGAAGCTTCAGAATATTATCTGGTGGAGGTACCTCAAAACCTGGCACTGTTCCACTTATATCCTGGAAAGAAAACAATCTTAAATTGTCTGCATTTATGGCATAGAAAAAAAGAGAACAAAACATGTGATCAAATAGTTTTAGATCTACCTCTTAGTTCAAAGGCATCTTAATTTCTACTTCAATGGTTGGAAGAACCCTGTATCTAACATGGTAAGCAGATATATTGGAATTGCCCTGGACTGATCTACACTGGTCATTACTTGGTTGGAAACAAGTTCAACAGAAACTGGTTTTGCTGTGTGGATTATTAGATTGACATTTCTGGAACTGTTTCAAGACTGGGACGGTGAGTAAATTCACCATGGAAGGTGGCCTCAAACCAGTTCCAGAATCCACAGTATCCATTAGGCATGAGAAAAAAGTTATGAAAATTAAATGATTCGGAAGAAATTAGTAAGAAATGCTACTTTTGAGTATTTCCGCATCTGGAACGCCAACCAGGAAGTGGACTTTCTTTATAGAACTTCGGGGGCCAGGATTTTCTTAAGTATCGTTATTAGGTCGTAGGGGGGGCACCCTCCTTCTCTCTCACCACCCTCCCGCCTCCCTTGCCAATAAGTATTATGGCAAGGCAAGCCCTAAACTCGCTCCTTCTTTCGGCTGGAAGCCTGGAAAAATGTAAACAGAGAGGTTTACTCAGAAGTAAATCTGCAAAGGAAGTAAACAGAGAGGTTTACTCATGAGTAAATCTGCAAAGGAGGGCACTTTGGATGAAGTGCCCTCCTTTGTGGATTTACTTCTGAGTAAACCTCTCTGTTTACATTTTTCCAGGCTTCCCTGCTCCTCCTGCCTGCCAGGATCTAAAGCATCAAAGAGTATTGGGGTAGTTGCACACAACAAGTGAGAAACCAACCTAATGTATAATAGAATGAATGCTAACTTATAGAGTAAGTGCCTAATATTATAAGTAATCCAACTGGTCATATACCTACATTCCATGCACATGCAATAATACAGCAGTAATAACAATGGGTATAAGAAGAGGTAAAATTCAAACCGAAGTATTCTGACTGTGGTCCCTCCTCAAGCGGTGCAAACTGCAAACGGCTCTTCTCTATGAGCCCGGGAGGCAGCCTCTCCCGGGAAAAGCCAAAAGCCCGGGCACAGCGTTTGCTGCCTGCGTGCACATACATATTCTTTGGGGGGGGGGGATTTGCTGCAGAATCCCGGGCTCATAGAGAAGAGCCCGTTTGCACTGCTTGAGGAGGGACCAGTCAGAATACTTCGGTTTGAATTTTACCTCTTCTTATACCCATTGTTATTACTGCTGTATTATTGCATGTGCATGGAATGTAGGTATATGACTAGTTGGATTACTTATAATATTTAGGCACTTACTCTATAAGTTAGCATTCATTCTATTATACATTAGGTTGGTTTCTCACAGGATCTAAAGCGTGCCAAGCCTTGATGCGCTTTAGATCCTGGCAAGGCAGGAGGAGTGGACGGACCCTCCCTGCCCCTTCTGCCTGCAAGGATCTAAAGCCTTGAAGAGGCTTCATGACGGGCCAACTTCAGCCCTCCAGGTGTTTTGGACTTCAACTCCCACCATTCCTCACAGCCTCAGGCCTCTTCCTTTTCCTCTCAGCCTGGGCAAACTTGGGCCCTCGCTCCCTCAGGATCGGGGTGAGAGAGAGGCAGCGAGGAGCGAGGGGGGGCTCCTCCTTTTTTTTGCTGCTTCCAAGAATAGAATACCCCCCTCCCTCCCTCCTTCCCTCCCTCCTTCCTATTTGGAGAGTCCCATCTAGAATTCAGTGTGATTTATTCAAGTTTTGGCCTACAACTCCCAGAAATCCCAGCCAATTTACCAGCTGTTAGGATTTCTGGGAGTTGTAGGCCAAAACCATCTGGAATGCGCATGCGCTGGCATACGAACTACTAACGAATTTCGTTAGTAATTACGTTATATTTTAGAAATTTTTGGAAATTTTTTTGTAAGTCTTTCTATTACTAATAAAAAAAAATCCCCCCCCCCCATTAGATTTTTGATTCTCTATTTTTGGGTTCTAAACCATGCCTAGTATCCATGGCTTATTTTTAATCTCCAGGCAAGATACAGGTGTACATTCTAGAGCAGGGGTGGGCAATTACCGGCTCTCCAGGTGTTTCGGACTTCAACTCCCAGAAATCCTAGCCAGTTTACCAGCTGTTAGGATTTCTGGGAGTTGAAGTCCAAAACACCTGGAGGGCCGGTAATTTCCCACCCCTGTTCTAGAGGCACATGAGGTGGAAAAAGCAAGCAGAGTGACAGTTAGGAGTGGAGGTTGTCGATTCCATATCCTAGGGATTCAATTGGCCACCTGCATGCCCTTGAACATTTCTCATCAGCCTTCCAACCATTCCATATTTTACAATGCACATCAGCATGTTGGGTGTCTATAATGTGCTTCTCATTCTGTGGAGACAATTTTGCCATCTGATGTTGTTTACATTGTTCTTGTACTACTGTGCACTCGGGAGCTTATTTCAAACATTCTTCCAACTTTGCTGGATGTGTTTTAATCTCCTTAACTCATTTACACAGTACACTTTGGCAGCATGTTTATATAGCTGCTACAGTTTGAAACTAGGTCATTTGTCTAGTTTGAATTATCATGATTTAGGTTCCTGATTTATCCCAAAGAAAATAATCATTACTTTCTAGGTTCTCCCAAAACTGGAAAGTAAGTGGGATTTACTGAAGACTTTCTGGTTTAACTATAGCATGCACAAAAATTATTTATTTAAAACTTTTATACCCTGGCCTTCTCACCTCCGAAGAGGGACTCAGACCTGCAAACAGCAAGTATTCAATGCTAACATTTAAAATCTAAAAACATCATAAATTTACAATAAAATCTATATACACAATCAAATGGCTTAAGACATGATTATCCAGACAAATTCTTTGTATCTATTAGGTCTGAAATTATGTGAAACATAGGTGATAACAATCTGGGGCACTGACATTTTTTTGTTTGCTCTCACCTTGGTAGCATTGAAATAAAATATTCCTCTGGGGTCACCATTCTCTTCAATCGTTATCTCAGCTATTTCTAAGCCAAGTCTTTTCACACATGGCTGCCCTCCAGTAAGAGAAGAGTCCAGCAAATCTACACTGGTAATATTAATTACAAATTTTTCTTGTAATTCTGGAACATTATCCTGTAGGAGAAAAAGTGTTTTTCTATGGCCATACAAATTTAAATCTGATTTGTGTCAGCATGTAAGAAGAAATTCAAGTTCTGATTAAATGTCAAACTAAAACAATGCAAGATTAGAATACATGAATTAACAAAGACATTTTATTTAATAAAGAGGGCATGCCAATGTTATTTAAATAGTAAAGAAAATCAATGTCCAGACAAGACGTTATACTCATATATACTTTGATGTATGAGACAGGGGTTTTTTTGCAGTTAAGGTAGGATTGTTGAAACAGCAAATAGATGCAGCAACAATAAATGCTGATCAAACATATATAGGGAATTATTATTTCCAATTGGAGCTTCCAAAATCAAATGATGATAGCATCTGCAATACAAAGTTATGTTCTGGAGGAAAATACATTTCCATCTCAAAGGGAATGTTCCTAAATTGAAATATGAGACAAATCTGTTAACAGAAAGCTGTCCCAAAGTTTTTGAGAAATGTTCTCAATGTCTCAACAAAACTGAAGAAAGAGCTAATATGCTACATTTTGCATTCTTAAAAAAGACTCCCATCTCAGACTTCGATTTGTTATTACCTTTAACAGAACAAATTAAGCTGCAAGTTACTTCTGGTGTGAGAGAATTGGCTGTCTGCAAGGTGATTGCCCAGAGGACACACAGATGTTTTGATGTTTTAACATCCTTGTGTGAGGCTTCTCTCATGTCTCCGCATGGGGAGCTGGAGCTGACAGAACAAAACCCACTCTCCCTGAATTTAAACTGCTGACCGTCCTGCTGGCATAACTGTTCAACTCATTGCACCACTGGGGGCTTCTATCAGGGCAAAGATAGATTCAAGGCTGCTGGATTGTCTCAGGACTTCAGGAGAACTCCTGACCATTGTGGGTTCCTGTCTGAAGTCAGCATATGCCCCTGTGCAGCCAGGGAGAAGGAGCAGGGATTTCCTTTTCCTTTTACCTATTCATGTGGAAACCTCTGCTGATGTCAGCATAGGATACCCATGATGGTCAGGAGCTCTCCCAGAAGATATTACATACAGATGACCTTATGGACAGATATTTGGTCATTCCTGTTGAAGTTAAGGGTGAAACATTTGCTTTTGGGGATTATATAAAGAATATTATGATATCATTTTAAATGAGAGTGAGAAAAACATATTTGTTACATCTATAAAATATTCTGTTTCTATGAACCTAAATGCATTTCTTTTTCAAATACTCACCGATAAAATGAATACAGTTACAGAAGCTATTGTTATGTTCGCTGCCATGACAACTGTCTTGTTTTCCAGTCTATAGTCCTCATTTTCCATGGCTTGATTAACATAGGGAAGTGAAAAAATAGGCTGGGGTACCAACTGCACTCTGATATCTCCAACAAATCCTTGTTCTCTGAGAATATGTAAAGTAACAACAGTTGACTTATCTGAAAAGATTGAATAACAAATTTGTGAAATATTACACATATGTCTAATATATTTCTAATATAATTTCTGAAACAATTAATTTGGTTTCTGTTACTTCAGAAAACTGTATTTGCCAGACTTTATGAAAGCAGAAATCATGATGGGTAAAACCAAGACTAATTATAAATTGAAGATTATATTAGATACAAGTTTTTAAAAAGTTCATTAGAAACATATTTCATTTAAGTTCAAAAAGAAACATGTGCTCCATAATTTTCAACAAAGGTGACTGAATACTTTTGTTTTACATTACTGCACATTTTCAATAATTTCTCTATCTTTTTCAATCTTATAAGAATTATTTCATTTTCTCAATTGCTAGAAACATTCAGGTGTAATAATTCATCTGGCACTGCTCGAAATTTGCTTTGTTCTTTTCCATTTCCTAAGATCCTGAACCTCCTTGAAGTCTGGCATTACTAACTAAATTAAAATAACAATGACGATTCATATTTCTTCTAATAAATTTAAATTGCTCCAAGACTAAGAAATTTTGAACAAGCTAGACATGACTGAAAGTCCTGGACAAAATATTTAAGACATCTACTCAAACAATAAAACAGTAAAGTCAATATTGTTTTACATGATCTCACATGAACGTTGGGCCAAGATAACAATCATATTCATTTTCTGTCTCATTAAAATCTACATGCTACAGATTCCTTTCAAAGACATTCTGAAGATTAAGGTCATATCTATATCTATATTATCTACTGTATATATCTGTAGTCTGAATTATTGACTGTCATCTCTATTGGTAGGAAATGATGATTACTTACCTGTAACCATGTTTCTTCGAGTGGTGATCTGTAAAATTAGCACATATGGTAGTTGCTGCACAGGTGCATAAACTACCATGTGTGTTTTATTTCACCAGACACCATGAAGGAGAAACAATTTGTGTAATTAGATAGATGATAATGTGCCATAGGCACAGAGAAAGGAAGCAATATGCACCCATCTAGTTGCATAGTTCAATTGACCCGATACCTTAAATAAGTTGAATAGCTAGAGTGAAGGATGGCAATAAGTTTTGGGATCTTAACACATTATATACCCAGATACAGACACCAGAGTATAAGTACTTCCTGCAGAGTACTTAGGCAATCTAACCATCCCTAAACATAGGAAGGTGTTCTCTTTGGCTAAATTCAATGTACTCCCTTCTGCTGTATTGGAGGGAAGATACAACAAAGTACCATACAATGAACACCTATGTCCCTGTGAGGCACAGGCAGTGGAAACTGTGGAGCACGTTTTGTTGTATTGCTCTTTTTACCGTGACCTTCGTAAACATTTTATAAATCCGATTTTAGAAAGTCTACCAGGGAGATCTGTAAGGTTTTATATAGATTATCTCTTATCTGATCAACACCCCAAGGTCACTGCTAGGGTTTCTAGGTTCTGTGCAGCAGCAATAGCTTGTCGGCGCAAGATGCTGTCACAGTCTTAGAAAGTTTTAATATTTATTTAGGTTTACCATTGTCATTTTAGCATTTAAATGTTTAATACCATTTTAACTATCTTTTTAAATATTGGGTTTTAAACTTTGCCTGTGTGTACGCTGACGTTTGTACATTTGTGTACATGTGTTTGCACATGTATGTGTACCCTGATGTTTGTACATCCTGATGTTCATACATTTTTTATGCTGGTCATTGACCGTAATAAATCTTGAGGATCATTCATTCATGATCAGACATCAATCTACCTTAAAAGATCATACAATTTACTCACCTTCAGGTTCTGATACGTTAATAAAGTAAGAATTTGTGTGCCATCCTATTATGCCATAAGGAGAGTCATTAGGCAAAACAGTAAGTACAGCTTTTGCTCTCTTTGAGTCAAGAGTTGCTCCTTTTTGGGGATCCCGAATGCCCACAGTACTGACATGAGTAAGCGTTACAATCACTGTCTCTGCAACCTCAGCAATGACATCTGCAAGGATTGTCAATGTGATCGTGGATAAAGCTTGACCCTCCGAGAAAGTAATCTAAATATTTAAGGATAAAGTACATAATTAAAATAGAATGACATGATATATGGAAGGCATGCCATTTTTAAAAATTCCCTTTTTCAGCATTTTAAGAAATAAAGTATGGGTTAGACAAGGTCAAGAGCAGGAAAGAGGAGATAGAAAATCTTTTTAAAAATAGAATCCCACATCTTTGATCCTAGTCTATACTGATGAGGCTAAATCCAGTCAGCAAACAAAACACTTACTGTATTTACCAAAATCTAATGCTCACTTTTTTGGCTAAATGGCCTTGCCAAAATTGGGGTGTGAATTGGATTCGCATCATACAGTAATCATAGTGCTGATCTAAAGCAACAGGGGAAAGTGCTTCAGGAGCTCTTTCAGGGACCTCATCTCTAATTTAGTTGCCTTTGCTCAATGCTATGCAATCTCAAGATTTCTAGTTTGGTTAGGCATCAGAATTCTTTGTCAGAGAAGGCTCAAGACATTGTAAAATTACAGCCCCCCAGGATTCCATAGCATCAAACCAAGGCAATTAAAGTGTATTTATTCTACAGCATAGATACACCTCAAGTTTTTCTTTTCTATCACTGAAAGCTTTGATGTTTAACACTTTTGTTTCTAAAGAAGCAATTCTAAACAGGTAACAGTTGTGATGCCATAATTACAAAAACTGAAAATTTTGGTGCTACACATTACAACTGAGGTGCACATTAGATTCAATGGCACATTAAACTCAAGTAAATATGGGTATCGAAAACTTAGAAAATCATATGTTTTGTGCAATTTATGTTAGTTTACCAAAATACATACCACTCCTGAAGTTGGAAATATATCATTAATGCTCCCACTAGACTCCCACTGTACTGTAACACGTCCATAGGTACTTATTAAGCGTTCAATACTCAGGGTGATCAAAGTGTCCTGTTCTAATTCTTCTACTTGTTTAAATAAAGAACTCTAAAAAGTGAAAAATTAAACAGAAAATATGTAGATAACTTTACATGAAAGGGATGTATTAAAAAGGTACAAAAGTCAAAGTTTTACTTTGGATGAAGAAAGCTGGTTACTCATATTTCTCAAATAAATCGATTAGCAACTTTAATATACAAAATAACCTTATGTTTACAAAGATTCCCACATCTTTCATGAAACCATGATAATGTAGCAGCTAGATTACTGAACTTGGATCTCAACTTAAATTGGTTTTATTGTGTTTTATGTGTTTTATTGCTATTTTAATTCTGTGAACCGCTCTGGGCTCTAGAGAGAGCGGTATATTAAGTTGAACTAATAAATGAATAGTAAATAAATAAATAACTTGAATTCTTATTTAGCAATACAGCTTATCTGATCAACTTGTCACCAATTTTTGGAGTTTAAAAAGCAAGGAGGAACTATATTCCATCTATGCCACTCAATGCTCTTTGGAGAAGATGTGATATAAATGGAATAAATACAATATCAAATGATGGCTTTCATGATAAAGTTTTAGGTTATACCACAAGTTCCAGTATAAGATAAATTCATTGCTGTATTAAATAAATTCAGTACTGGAACTTTAACATATAATAAAAGTGGTGAGACATATAGTTTAATATTGTTAGTCAGGCATGGTTTTATGGAACTTTAGACTAAGGGAAAGAATCATGTGATATTTCTCAAATGTTGTTAGATTCTAACTCTTAGCACTCACCTGTATTAACTGTAATAAGAAAGGCTCCTTGGTACAACAATGCTTTAGACCTATCCTACACCTGTATACTATGTTCTATATAGTATGTTCGATGTTCTATATAGTATATTCTTAGAGTACACCTCTGCCAATCCAGTATGAAGACTCCTCTCGACCCCAGTCCTGAAGAGCTTCTCCCTCACAAATAAATCTGGTCCACTTCTATTTCACCTCGTGTTTTTAGCTATAATGTTTTATCCTATACATGCAGCTCGCTCACTGTTACTGTGTTATATATGATTTTATTTTAATTTTATATTGTTTGTTGTATTCTTATGCCTTATGTAACTTATTACGTCTTTGTTTGCATTTTTATTTCATTTATTATATTGTGTTATTGGGCTTGGCCTCATGTAAACCGCCCTGAGTCCTCATTGGGGAGATGGTGGTGGGGTATAAATATAGATTATTATTATTATTATATACTATATTTTATGTTTACTTACTTTTACCATACTATAAATTTAATGGTTCACATGTTCTTATAATAACACTCTGCAAATATATTATAACATAATATTACCTGAGCAAAGCCAACAACTCCATGAGCATCATCATTAGATGATATAATTATAGTAACATAACCATTTGGACCAATTTCTGCTCCACCTTTTGGATTTTTCAACCACACTTTAAATGATTCTTCTTCCTCTGGCACTGTGTCATCAAAGATATTGACTGCTATCACAACTTCTTTATCTCCTGGTTCAAATATCAGTTCACCTGAACTAGCATGAAAACACAAAGGAGCAGCATAATTATAATTAAAGGTTGCTTTTTCCAAATCCAGGCCCTGCATTCGCTTATTAATATCTGAATTCTGACTATTACATTGTCACTAGAAAGTCAAATCACAGCTGATATTTTGACATATTAAGGGAAGAAGTAAGAAGATAAAATCTATAAATAGGCTTTAAAAATGATAATCAATTAAAATGTTATCTAGTCAATGGATAAAATCAGAACCTACCTAGGTATGAAATCCGATTGATTTGATACTGCAGTCAACTCATAAACATAAGAATACAGATCTGCAGTCAGAACAATTAGACTTTTATGGGAATTTAGAGATTTTACATTGACGGCAGTGATATGATTGGCAGGAGGGGCTTCCAGGAGTAGAGAAAACTGGTTTATTTCTGAGTTCCAGTAATAGATTGCTGATTTATGCTTGCTAGCAAACAGGATGTGTACTGCATTAAGAAATATAAGAACAGGAAAATGTAAATGAAACAAATTTATGAATTTTGGGCTGAAAGGAAAAAAATAAGTTAACATTTGCTTAACATTTATTTTCATGCTTTTGTTCTGATGACAAGCAGAAGGCTACTTGGAAAGGGGAAGTTTTATTGAAACATCATGAATGAGGTCAGATCATAAACATGTTGCCAGGTACTCAGCACCGACTTCAGCACATGGGAGTAGGCATAGCCAATATAAATTGGTGTTCATCTTAACAGTCCCCTTTGGGGTGAAGGGTGGGCCTCTGAAAAGCCTCTCTAGGTTCTGAGGATTAGGGGTTTCTGAGGCTTGAGAGGGAGTGCCCCTGGGATGTGCCCCTGGGATGGCTTTCCAGTAATGATTGGCCGGAGTGAGCAATCTATGAAGAAGGACCACGCTCAGGGTCAGGTGTGTCAGGGTTTGGTAGTTTTCCAAGTACAAAAACACAAACCTCATTTAGCAGAGTAAAAATTCAGCAGCTTCAGCTCAGCCCAGAAGTCCATGGTATAAAGGTAACTTACTTTATTGTCAGCATAAAATAAAACATCCACACAGGGTAACATCCACACAGGGGAAGAATACAAATAGAATGAAGTATTTAAGAACATAACAATTAGACTCCACCTTTCTCTTGGAACCTAATTGGTAAGCAACTCAACTGTACCTTATTACAATCAAATTAACATCAGTGAAACACTTAAAGGTACCAATATAATTTTACAACATAATATTTTCAACAAGGTGTCCTGCCCAAGAAGGGACTGAAGAAGTAGTCACAGGTTGTGACTCGCCCTTGACCCACATCAAGTTGCTCTAACTACAACTTCAAAAGTAGCCCAGTAATTAATATTAAATAGTTGTTTATATATGCTTCACATTTATAGACCACCACTCCCCAAAGGCTCGGAGCAGTTTACAATAGTATGCATAAATACAATCCAACACAGAATACACATATAATAACCAACACATTACCTAACATTAAATTATAATAAATACAAGAAGGTGGAGGTGAAATAAGAGTTGCATATCAGGTGGGATCAATAGTCAGTTTAGGGGCCGTAGGTAAGGTTAGGGACCGAGCAGCCCTATAGTCTGGTTTGCCTGCATCACATTGGCAAGATATGGAGCTCAATTTAGGGATTTATCATATTATCTCTTAAGCTAGGCTTTCCACCTAGGTTATTAAATATTCTTTTAAATAAGAATGTATTTTAAATCTATCCAAAAAACCCCAAATTTTTGTTTGTATACTGAAATGTGTTGGATAGTTTCACATTATATTTTAGCTGTCAGCAGAATCTTGCAATTTATAGTATGATGTTTTCCTGATGTCTTTTTAATTTATTATTTGTCAATGCTTTTGTCATGTTTTGACACTTATTAGGCAATAAATAAAGATTATAAAGACTAGATAAATAACAATTTGTTTCAAGAGGTCTCATCCATCATTACTCTTCTTTTCTGAGACACATGTACACAATTACATACATACATTAATGGTTAGACCATTTCACTACATGTATATGTTTTACAATGTATCCATAAATGTGTTCTCATAAATGACAACATGGAATACTTCTGATGGAAATATTCAGAGTATAGCAGTTCTAAAAATTGATTTATTTTCATGACTTACCTAAACCAGAGGGTGGAAGAAAGGTGTGGATGTCATTTACAGCTCTCACAGGAAGGGATTGAAAATGCCTGAAAGAAGATTGTCCTGATTCCCATATAAAAACATCGCATGTGCTGTTGAGTCCTGTGAAGAACAACAACAATATGAATAAACATTTTTCATTAAAAGTCTGTGACTCAAGTACTTGTATATTCATGTGGATTTTGGGCCCAAAATTATGGATTCCGATATAACTTCTGACTCCAAGTTGAGAGTTATCATGGGTACATATAGTAATATATATACATCATGGCTAGTAGAGCTGCAATTATGAATATTGAGGAAAAGGGGACACAAATTGAAAAATTAAAAACTGTAATTTACCACCTTCCTATATGCATTTTTAAAACTGAATATGGCATATTAAACATGATAAGTGCATTTTATCTTTGCAAGGAGGTGCTTACTGGTGTTGTTTTTTTTTTTAAAAAAAAGCCATATATACATTTTCATGATAAGAGCCTCAGAAAATCAACATTAATTCTTATTTTATATTTCTATTTCCATGGAAACTGTTGACCCTCAGTGTATTTCTGTTAAGAAGATGCTATGTGTAAGGATACCTTTTACAAAAATTAAATAGATATCAGATCCAGATATCAAGGCATTGACTTGTGTTATTCCATTAGTTGGCACTTCATGTAGCTTTATAAATTTGTCCTCTGACCACTGGAATAGAAGAGGAGACTGCGTGGAGTCTGATGGTACCATGACTAGGTATGCAGTGCCTCCTCTGGAAAAAACATCCACACTAAGAACTCCATTCACAGAGAGCTGATGATGGGATACAAACATGCCATTATTCCAGATGAAAATCTGTGGAAGAATGAGAAAATTCTAATTACTTAAGACTACAACAAATAAGATACAATGCTTTACGATGTTCTTCTGCAATTTAAAAGGAATCTGACAAGCCTTGATAGAGTATTGGCTAAATCCTACTCTATGATCACACAGTATTAATATCTATAGGCACAGTTATATGTTGACTGTGCTATGTAACTCATGTCAAAAGACAATACTGCACAAGCAAATTTGCAAAGGAATGTGAAAATTGAATGCACATTCATATGCAAAATGGCACTCCATGAGTCACTCTTCTGCCCCAACCTTGAAATCAATGAGAATGTTGTCCATTAGACAGAAATGTCTCACTGTTTTCATGCCAAACTTTATACATGTGTAACATGCTAACAGGAATCTGACCATAATAACATATACACTAAGAGCTCAGCTCTCTAGAATCATCCACTTCCAAAATCATCCTGCTTTTTCCAAACATTGTAACTAATTTTTTAAAATTCTAAAATTCTGATTCTTGGAAAATTTCAGTTCATTTCACAACAGTCTAAACTATAAACTAGCACTATATATGCACAAGGATCAAAGAAAAAGAAACCCAACCTGGAGAGATTTTGATTCAGGGGCACAACTTGCAATAATCAAGTAGTGACTGTGGTCCAAACTGAAATGCTTTATATCAGTGCTGCATGGCACAGTGATGGACTGTATCTGTAAGAAAATTAACAATTTTAATGACCTACTTTAAGACTTACAAAAATGTATCTCTTTCATTTAACTAGGTAATATTGTTAGACTAACGCTTGTAGAATGTAATAATACTATATAATTTCATTTTAATATTATGTCCCTTGTAGTCATAACTGAAAATGATGGGAAGGTTACAGTTAAGGCCAATCTAAATGGAATCTGTTCTGCTAATACTTTTTAAAAATACTTGAAATCAGACATGCAAGTGTTCCAAATAGGATCAGCATCACAATGTTTTCTTTTGTTTTCACAAAAATTATTGCAATCTTCAGCACATTAATTGATCAAGCATTTGATGGTCAACCCTTTTTAAATGATAGTTATTTTTAATTTTGTAATTCCTGACAGAGAGCTTTCCAACTTCTGCTAACTTAAAAATTGGTCACAAGATGCTCTAAAAACCGGAGGGGTGGGGGTTGGAGGTTAGAGAAGAATTTGTGGCAGAGGTCCAGAAAGACTTGGAGGACTTTGCTAAGAATGCAATCTGGGAAACTAAGCACAGAGGATGCTGTATATGTCAAACTACTCCTTGCCCACTCAGCATACATGTCATGGACTTGGTGAAATACCTTGCAAGGAAAAATATCCCTGAAATGAGGGAAAGAGAGGTCTATGACACACCTGTTTTTTTTTTAAAAAAAGTTATATTCAATTAGTTTAGTTACCTGTAGTAACTGGAATCCAGGGGTGAAGGTATACACAATATTGTCAGAAGATTCAAACTGATTTGTTCCATCTTGCATAATTATTAGATAGGGGGAGTCATTGATTTGGAATGCAATGCAATGAAGAGGGTTCTCAATACCAAATTCCTAAGAAGAGAAAAAATAAAAGTGACAACTGAATTACCTGCACAGAAAAACTATACATAAAGAATTGTTTTAAAACAAAACAAAATTTAAGGATTATATGAAGTTAGAGAAGTATCTCATTAGAGTTAGAGAACAGTATTGTTGACAGAACAAAATATGCTATTATGTAATTACTATTCTTCATGCAATCTTTCATGTGTCTTAAAATACCACCAAGAATGTTTCAGATTACTCTCAAGTGTATTTTTGTTCTTTTATTTGATACACAAGAATATTTTTTTAGCTGTATTTACCTCAATTGGTACAAAAACACCCTGCCACTGGTATATTGAAGACTTGACACCTGGATTCCTACTCAACAATATGCCATATAAAAAGTCTCCTGTTGTAAAGAAACACCAGCTAGATATTGGATCTTCCACAAAACTTTGTAATGTGGATAACACACTTAAACCACCTTCTGAAAGAAAAAGAAAATACATTCAGTTATCATGTAGACTGGTAGAACACAAGGGAAGAAAACCTCACATTGGTGTAGTGGTGGCACCTTGATGTAAATACTTGTGATCATAAATGAGTGAACCTATTTGCAAAACAGTGATAGATTTACAGGCAGTGACACCAGTAAAGCAGTCCAGGAGTCATTGGGTACATCTTATTTTCCTTGTTTCATTGGACAAATTATAAGAAGTGATTTAAATATCTATTCAAATTGACTTACTTATCCCAAATGCAGTATCAGACAGTGTTTCCCATTCCACACTCACTGATGTGTCAATCCCATTGCTCCGGGATACTTTCAAGTAGACTGTAGTATTGGCTTCTTCAATTATAAGAGAAGTTGTCCTGAAATAAGTAAAATAAAAATCTATGTACAAACAGATAAAAGATTGTATTTACTGAGAAAGCAAGATGACATACCTATTTGAAACTGGATACATGCTGAAAAGTCCCAGTGGGGCCTGGTTTTGCAGCACTGTGATGAAAATTTCTGTTCTTGTGCCTAGTCTGGCTCCACCGGTTGGATTAAACAGAGTGACAATGAAATGTTCCTCCATTTCTGGTTCAGCATCTAGTATGGCAGTAATAGGCAATGTCTGTAAGAAAAAAATGTATTAACAGAAAAATATTAAATTCATTAGAAATGAAAATGTAATATCAATATTGCAATCATGTATTCACACTCAGAGGTCAATCCCATTGAATCCAATGGACTTTACCTCCCAGTAAGAAGGATTTCCACCTTAAATGATATGGATACAGGGTATTGATTGCTGATGAATGATTACATTACCTTTCTTTAGTCGTGGGGCTCTTTTATCTTATTAAGAAGTAACCTTGTTACTGATAGCATTCTAACTGATTGTGACTCTCAAGTCAGACAGGCAGGCCTTTGCAGGGGGATCACATTAAATGTGGCAAAGAGCTGGTAGTTAGCAACAGTAGTGGGGTCTGACACTCGTAGATGATCTGTCAGAGCAACTTGTGCAGAAGAAATAAACTCTGGCTTCTGAATAGGCTTCAAAACTACAAATGCTTTCTCACAGTGGAAAGATTTTTAAAATTAATAATTAATCATTTCAACAAGTATAACGGTGCTATATGACCACCAAGTTACCAAATCATATATATGATTAAGATGAAATAATAATAATAATAATAAACAAACTATAAAAGGAATACACTGAATCAGTGGTTCTCAAATTGTGCTCTGTGGAGCCCTTAAGGCTCCATGAGGCACAGTCAGAGGCTCCACGGGGGACATACAGGGGCCCCTTGCTCCCCCCCCCCCCACCCGCCATCAGTGTGACCTATCTGGCCTTCTTCATTTAAAATATTGTATTGTTCTTTCTTGTTTTCTTTCTTTTGCATTACATACAAGATATGCACAGTGTGCCTATCTTGTTCATGTTTTCCCCCCAATTAGTTCACACAAACATTCTCTATCCATCTGCCACTAGCCCAGCCCATCTGTCAATTTTAAAAAATGCCAAAAGTTTATTTGGGCTCGATTATAAACTTTTCCTTCAAAAAGGACTCGGTGGCTTTAAAAGTTTGAAAACCACTGCACTAAAGAACTGTATAAAATATATTAAAATAATAGCAAATTCCTGCTGAGAAATCTCTATTTGATGAGGAACCCAGAATTTTAGAAAGTAAAATGGAAGCTGCTCTTAAAAAGCACCTGGGAGAAATAAATCCCCAGGAACAGGTGGCATACTAACAGATTTGCTTCAATGAATTTAGATGGGAATTCATCCAAATTCCTACAAAAAATCTGTCAGAAATTGATGGCAATTATAATCAATGGCAACCATAACTGCCAAAGTTTTACAACTTCATTTAGAAATTCATTGGACACAGAATCTTTTAATCAACTGGTTAGGTACTCTTTGTCTCAATGTAATTATCCATATGGAATAATGTTAGACTCCTGGCACTATGGGGTGTGTGTGTTTATGAGTATCACCTTAATTTGACTGTATTATTAAGAATAACATATTTGTATATCCTAATATCATATAGTGTTTCTATGATGGTAGGGTGCAAAAGTGGTTTAAACTTCGTTTAATACACAGATTTTACAGCTTATCCCAAAGATCAATGCACATACTCTTTAAAATATTTTAAGAGTGTTCAAGCACCATTGTTTTGTAGACATGTGTTTTAATAAAGCCACGACCAGAATGACAGTGTTATTTCTGGGAATGGTTCTATTGGCCTTGTACAGAAGTCAAAGACAGGAAATCATACAAATGTTGGAACTTCTTACTGCATTATACCATGGAAGTAATTCCTTTTTGTGGCCGTTGCCAACAAGATAAGGTTATTACATAAAATGTATTGCTTCCAAACATTAAAAATTGAGCAATAAAATTGGATGGTAAAACTCTGACCATAGCATTTCAGACAACGAGGTTATGCACATAATTTTGGAATGTTCTATAAAGTTCTAAAAAATCACTGCCTGTAATCAGCTGTTGCATC
The DNA here is from genome assembly GCA_030556195.1 of Anolis apletophallus. Taxonomy (NCBI): domain Eukaryota; kingdom Metazoa; phylum Chordata; class Lepidosauria; order Squamata; family Anolidae; genus Anolis; species Anolis apletophallus. The sequence continues at coordinate 55,421,416 of JARBWK010000006.1, read as the reverse complement.
AGAGATTTACAACACTATGTATCTCTGTGATGTGCTAATAACAAAGCAAACATATGTAATCCAAAACAACTGGTGCTCACTCAAAAATAAATTGCATTGTATTTAGTAGTACCAGTTATGTCTAGAATTGTAGCCATGAAGTTTATAGTTTTTTTCTGCATGGTGGGACATCACTGCATAATACACTAAAGCTGTATAGTCAAGAATTTTGTCTCGATCTGGTGCCATCAGGCTCTTAAGCCATGCATTTCTTCTTGTTCATTTTTAATACTCTTTATTAATTTAAGTTGCACTACTATACATGTCCACTCAGAAGTGCAATTTATTTCAGTAGAGTCTGCATAAACAATGAGATATGTATTAATAAGACACCAAATAAATATATTTCATTTTATAAAAATTACCAGCATATTACCTTGAATCTGACTCCCTCTTCTAAAACAATATAGCCTTGTGATGGGGTCAAATCTACAGATGCTTCTGAAGAATTTATTTCTTGAACAAGATATTGGACAGTCACAGTGCCAAATATTCCTTGAGGGGGTTCCCTGACAATGGTCAGCACCGCAGTACTTTCCATCAAATGTAGTGCCGTCTGCTCTCTTAGAAAGAAATGTTCACTGTTGTTGAAAGATAAAACTCCATGGCCATCATCATTTGCAAGGATAGTAATTGTAGCTTTGAATAGAAAATGAATGTAAGGATTACTATACAACTAGGATAATATTATCTACATGTGATGTAAGCAACAGGAATGGCCAGATTATATTATCTAATTCAAAATTATTAACCATTCTTATAAACTTCATATTTATAAATGTTCTATTTTGGACAACATAAGCTATTCAGTTTCACACAATATCAAAGTAATTTCAAGGGGTGTCAAATTTTCTCAAAATCAGGAGATAAGTCACCAAACTAATATTTCTATTGCATCCAACAAGTACTGTAATGGGAAATGGCCACTGTTCAGATTATTCTTTGACTTGCAATTACATGACCTTGAAGAAAAATATATAATTAACCATTACTTCCAATGATGGCTTGTAGAATTCTGCAACAATAACTTGATGACTAGTAACATCTTTAGTAATTCATTACCTGTTGTGTTTTCTCCCAACTCCAGTCCAAGGGATGGGTTTGCTAAAATTAGCTGGAACCTCTCATCTCCTTCAGGAATATCATCATCAAAAATGATAACATCAACAGATTTATACCGTTCTCCATCAGAAAAAGAAAGAGTCTAATAACAAAACATATAGGATGCAATATTTTAACAAATGAAGATTTGAAATATAAGAGGGTTTTTTTAAAAAAAATGTAACTAGTAATAATCAGAAGCATTAGAATCCCTTTTCAGATGACAAACATGTCTACAATGGATGTAGATGTACTTTTGCAACTGACGCATGGGTATATGCCTGCATGCTTCTCCAGACTTCAAATTATTCATATGGTTAGAAACTTCTATACTTATAGGTAGGAGTTCCTGAAGCATTTTATCTTGAATTCTGGTAAAAACAGATTTGGAACAGAGTCCCCACACTAATCTCTACGGAAAAATTCAAGCATCTTTCAAATCATGAATACTTTAAATAGTATTGCAAACTGTATTTTGAAATTGTAATATAAGATATAATAGGCTTATAAATGCATACATATAGATAAAATATATTCAGAATGTAGGACAGTGTGAGATAATACTGTTGAAATTCAAAGCATATTTAAATGTGCATCTCTTTTTCTTCAAATTAGAACAAAATAGACTGTTCTATGCTTACTGATTCTCTTCCCATGTCATTCAGGAACATACATTTCATACACAAATAACATATTTGTGTGGAGCTATATATGTTCAAATTATTTCTGATCTTTACATTAATGTAGAGATGCTGGGATTGAAAATTAGGTTACAATTGTATCATTGTGCAGTCATTTTCTTTGGACTTGCATTTGTGAAGGAATCAAAATGCAATAGATCTTGAATTTATCAAAGGGTTTGCACCTTCTCTTGTCATATGTTTGTGGACAAGATCTCAGTACTTGATAATATTTCCAATCAAGAATTTGGGGAGTATAAATAAGCATACTGCATTATATCTGGTGATATTGTATCTCTGGAATAAGATAGCTAACTATGTGATATGGTGAATAATATTGCATTGTGGCCAGTTCTTACCCTTGAGGATATATTAAAGTCCAGTCCCTGTTGTGCTTCCAGATTCTGAGCATACAAGAACAAGGACACATCACCATAAGAACCTCGGTGCCGGAATATCACTAATGTCAAGCTTCTATCCATTTCATTAATTTCAAAACTGAGAGGGGGAAAGAAGAAATGTCCCCCATTATCTTCACTGGCAGAAAGTATATGACTTAATTAGGAATACTCATATGCTTAACAGAATTATTTTTCGTTGAAAATCATTATCAGTGCAAGAAGTGTAGTGCAAATATATTTTATCTGTGAACACCAGGCCCTTACTGCAAACAAGTACATGAAATTAAATACTGTGTTTGAAACAGCAATGTGACTGTATTGGGCATCTTTAGTACTTTATTGTCTACTTTTGAATGCACTAGTTTTCCAAGGTTCTGATCAGGACTTTGAATAAGACCTGCTAAAGTTTTAATCTATGCATTTTACATTATACTTTTATCACATTTATCCTATACTTTTCACCTAAGAATTCATGGTAACATACTCCCTAGCCATTTTATTTTCAAAGCAAAGGTTTGAAATACAATACTTTGAAAGCAAGCATGAATGCTTTCTACCACTAAGCTTGTTTTTAAGTGAAAATTTCAATATAGGTCTCCATGCAGAAAGAGTGTCTAGGTAGGAATAGAAAAAATATTGAAAATGATTCAAAGCATGGTTTGAAATATTCGACTGAGTATCAAGACATCTTGGCAAGTACAGTCCTGGACTGATGAGAATCTTCATGTGGTAGTAAAACTTACTCTGCAAAAAAATTGAACAGGAAACAATATTTCTGCAAAGGGAACCACATTTTCTGCAAAGAAAATACTATTTCCACGCAAAAAAAGATTATTATTTGCACAGGAAGATTGTTTCCTGTGAAAAACAAGCATGTGAAAATTCTTGAACACAATAAATCCCAAACTGTGAAAATGTTTTGAAAACAGATTTTCAATTACTTTCTCTTAGTGTGAAGAAAATTGTTAAAAGAGCTCTTTTCTTCATTTAAGGAAAAAAAATGTAGAATTACATTCCCATTCTTGGGTCATTATATTCTTAGTATACAAAAGACACCAGACTTCCTTGTTATATAGCAGTTAGCATCTACGGTCATAAAGTCTCTGTTCTATCCCTAGATAACATTGGACGTCTCAGAAAAAAGCACTTCTAAAAAAGAAATATAGAGTTATCTACTCAAACTGCTATCTCGGCCAATAGAAACTAAGAACAATTTTAGACTTTGCTGGAAGGGTGCCAAAGCAATCTGGAAACACTAGTGTCCTTCTCTGGACCATAGTTGTCATCTAGAAATTATCTAGGTAGTGCCTCTGATAAAGTGCTGCATTGTGTCCATGCCATCTGAAAAAAATACTGAATGGCTCAAAGCCAATGAAAACAATAGAATAACTTAACTTGAAGGCTATGACTTACGTTTTGTTTTGCCAGCCAATTACTCCTCTTGCTCCATCATTTGCATCAATAATAATCTGTGCTGCCAAACCATTAACATCTAAATGTAAAACAAATTTTAAAAGTGTGTAAGACTTGAACACATATCTTACAAATATCTAGAACAGAGAATAACATATGTCCCCAGAATTCTGGATAGGGAAACAACAAAAAATATTTTACTTATGTTTTTACAGATGACCAAAAATAAACCTAAAGTGAGCTATTCATTGATGTGTGTGTGTTGTTTGTACATATATAATGTGATAAACACAGAAAGATTAATTCATGAAGCATGTGGGATAAAAGCAGAAATACGACTCCACTGAATGGGAAAAAGGGCAAAGACATCTAACGATAAAATCAAACTAAAATTTCTCTATACTATCTCTAGGACACAGGTTTCAAACAAATACATTTTTTTCAATTTACCTTTTAGTTTGTAATGAATTAACCCAGTGAACTCTATAAGCAGGCAAACAAAAGAAATCAAATAGAAAACATTAGCTGGCCAAAAACAATGGAAACCTGTGCCAAATGAATTCTCTGCTACTGAGCTTTAGTACCAAGTTCAGAGGAAGACACTTAAACTCTCTACAAGAGAGTTCCAAGTATATCAAGGATACTCAGGATTTTGTAGAATGGACTACTAGGCAATTTCAGTAATATCAAACCACTACCAATGAATAGTATGCTGTCAGGTTACAATCCAGTTGTCCAATAATGCATAGGTCAGAATTGATCAGAATATTCACTCTAAGTGCTGAATTCAATGGAGATTATCAATGGAGACTCTTATCTTGGCATTTCCCAGTCAGAAAGATACAGTTATACAGATATTTACAAAGTGGCTCCTAATACAAAGATGGGACTCCTTGTAGAAGGAGAAAATAAAGTTAATAAATAATAAAAATATACAAAAAACTATATTAAAACTAAATTACAACTAAAACTTAGAATAGTATTTAAAGCAATGTGCCATTTTTCTTTGTGTTTATTAAGACAATATTCCAGAAGTGCTACACCTTCCCCTGCAATATGGCAAAGGTTCTATTATTATTTCACTTCTACTCTTGTTGTGTATATAGAAATCTATATTACTAGAGAACAGAGCAAGTCTTATATATAAAAAATATTATTTATATTCCACCCTATCTCCTCAAGTGAACTCATTCTTTTATTGGCTTCCTGAGAACAAGCACCTTCAAAATTATGACTACATTTGGCTGAGACTGTAAGCAGTGGTGACTCGTGACTTCTTTGTCGGTGGAATCCACTTCAGGTTCAGTTCAGTTCAGTTGCCTTTATTTTTGTCAACAAACCATCGGCTAAGTCAAGTGAAAGCAGAATGATGGAATACAACATTTAAGTAATTAATAAAATCACATCTGGCTTATGATGAATGAAAACAAGTATCACCATTCGCTATCGGTTGAATGACTGTCTTTATAATCTAAAACAGGAACTGATCGCCAATTAATAGTAAGTCTCCTGAGTACTATTTGTTACACTCTTAGCATTTACTGGTTATTCATGAAGCACTTGTGGCTTTTTGCCACTTGAAAGAGAAATTTGGCCACCTGTTCTGTTACCCTTTTCTCCAGATCAGACAGTAAATAAGTGCAGTGCCAGCTTAGGGTTCTTCCTGGCCACTTGGTGAGTAGAGGGGATATTAACCTTAGACTATCATCCTTGTAAACTGTGCAAATAAAAAGTGCATGTATTACAGTTTTGATTTTACCCTCCCCACAAGGGCAAACTTTTCAGGTTTTAATCCAAACTTTAAAAGAAATATCAAAATGCTGGAACTTATTCTCAGAACAAAGGCAGTTCTACGCAGGCACAAAATGAGACTAGACATGGTCCAGTCAAGAGTGCTGTCAACCACCTTCACAATGGAACACTGGCCCTATAGCCCAGCAATGCCAAAGCCAGCTCAGCATGGCTGGGAATGGGGATGGTTTACACCCACACTCTCATTTCCCTGCAGTAGACAGAAAATTGGCACGTACCTAATCTCCAGCATATTTATTTCTGGATGGTCCCTGCCATGTGACTAATCAAAGCAGTTTGAGGGAAGCTAATTCCAGTATTCCATAATATCCTGCCATGGTAATTCTAGTATTCAAACTGTATTATTCTACAGTGCAGATTGGTCCCTGTAGATTTGTCACCTCATTGTCATGGGAGTCACTAGCCACTTCTGACCATAAACCAGGATTCAAGAGAATCCTGGCTTATGGTGAAGGAAGTTCTGTGCTAATGCAGAAGGATGATTTGTTCCCATTTTACTCCTCCCTCTTAATGCAAATACTAAATTCTTAGGCATATTTCAAGTCTGAAATACTGGCTTCCTCCCCCCCCCCCCCCTCCTCACCAAATCAAGATTTGTAAATAAAAAAAGTTAGATGTACAAATACTGCCCTCCAGGTCACTTTATTCATAGAACACATTAACAATTAATTATTGTTTTGGGTAGGAAAGTGGATGGACAGTGTATAACCAGTCTGCTTCTCATTCTGAGAGAGTTAGCATTCTCTAGAATGTGGCCAATAATATATACAGGATTACATTACTAAAACTGTATTTCTGCTAGAAAGGGGTCTGTTGAAAATTTGCAGCAAGAGCCTTAAAACATGTTACTATTTTTACAAAAGGGATTGAAAAGAAATGTTTGAGATCATATATTATGCATGTTACTACAAACAAACATGCAAGCAATTTGCAAATATTATAAATTTATACCAAGTCTGGGAGGGAAAGATGTTGAAGGATGCATGATAAATTCCACAGATGTGAGATTAACAAGGAAGAATTCTTGTATCTCTGGGACATTGTCCTGCAAAACAGAAATAGAGTAACTGTTACCTTTTCTGTTCTTCAGCAAACATTACAGAAATAACAGTTCACTCATCAGACTGAAACAGAATATAGGTGGGGATGATCTACCTTGCCTGGTGGTGGAAGGTAGACTCTAGAGCAGGGCTGTCCAACTGGCGGCCCTGGGGACGGATCCGGCCCCCCAGCCTGTTGGACACGGCCCCTGCTATGCCCCCAGCCGCCATTTTTAAATTTAAAAAATTTCTATTTTTTAAAAAAAATGGCGGCCGGGGGGAGGGGGAGGCGGGGCAGGGAGGAGGAAGAGAGCTAGCTCCTCCTCCCTGCACCGCCCCCTCAGTCCCTCTCTCCGCGCCGAAAAGGAGGAGTAGGCGGTGCCAAGGGCAGCACGTCACAGGCCTGGCATGACGCGCTGCCCTTGGCGCCGCCTACTCCTCCTTTTCGGCGGCCCCTGCCCTTCCTAGGGACAGCCGCAGTGCCCGGGAAAGAGGAGGAGGAGGAGAATGACAGCTTTAGGAGGGCGGGGCCTGGGCTGAGGGGGGGCCGGGGCGGGGCCCGGGGCGGGGCCCGGGGGTGGGGCCGAGCTGCCCCCGAGGTCATCAGTGACCTCTATTCCGGCCCTGGGCCCGGTAGAAGTTGGACAGCCCTGCTCTAGAGGAACCACAAAGAGAACAATGGTTTTACCTACTGCATCTGATGCCACGAGAATGAAACAGGTTTATCCCACTTGGATATTATCTATATTCCTTCTTTTTAATTAACAGTTCCATTAGTATGAATTGTTAGGCCAAAAGACACCATGAATTATTATCTAAGTTGTGCAGCAATCAAAACCTAATTTTCCCCACTGCTAAATGGAATTGCAATTTACCTCCAAAATAGTAACATTTATGACTGCTGATGTTTCACCTTCATCTATAAGCAGTGATCCTGATAGGGGTATGTAATCAACACCTGGTTCAGCCAATATACCTTCAGTCTGATTCTTTAAGTCAAGCAATCCTGAAGCTGTTGTATAGGTTACATTGATGACACCTGGGGAGCAAATCATTATTTTTCAAATCAGTAGAATAATAATAATTGTGGTACAATTATGAAGAATTGAAAGAAAAATACTTAATAAATAATATTTTTAAACCACTTTAATAAATAAATGGTTTAATAATTCTATCAATTGCAATGACACTTCCTAGAGACGCAATTTCAGGGAAAGGCATCAGAGTTGTATGACAGTTTATGTCTAATGTTAGTGAAATACAGTGCCACATTCCAGTGGGAAATACACCTGTACATGGTTGTAGCTATAGCTTTTTTGAGGAAACTCAATTTCCATTCCTTCTCCTTCATTTCAGGGAGAGTCTTCTCATTATAGCACGGAAGATGCCAAACGTTCTGGATGCCCAGTTGAGGTCTCTACACCCGAAACAATTGAAAAAATCCATGATATGGTGTTGGCCGATCGGAGATTGAAAGTGCGAGAGATTGTGGAAGCCATAGGCATCTCACATGGCTCAGTGGTTTCAATTTTAAATGATCACTTGGGTATGAGAAAGCTTTCCGCAAGATGAGTGCTGCATTTGCTCACAATCGACCACAAACGCAATCGTGTGACAATTTTTCAGGAGTGTTTGGTGTTGCTCAACCGCAACATGGATGAGCTTTTGCACCGTTTCATAACTATGGACGAAACATGGATCCACCACAACATACCAGAGACCAAAACAGTGGGTTTCTTGGGGTGAATCGGTGCCAAAGAAAGCCAAGGTGGGTTTGTCAGCCAATAAAGTCATGGCAACCGTTTTTTGGGATGCATGCAGTACCATTGACTACCTCCAAAAGGGTAAAACAATCAATGGCGAATATTATGCAAACTTATTGGGTCAATTTAATGAGGATTTGGGAGAAAACCAACCGCATTTGGCCAAGAAAAAAGTTCTTTTGCAACAGGACAATGCAAGGGTGCACACATGTGCAGTTGCCATGGCAACAATCCATGAATTTGGATACAATTTCTCCCTCATCCACCCTATTCTCTGGATTTAGCCCCGAGTGACTATTTCTTGTTTCCAAACCTGAAGAAATGGCTCGGCGGAAAGAGATTTGACTCCAGCAATGATATCATCTCACAAACAAATACCTATTTTGATGAACTCGACAAATCTTACTTTTTGGAAGGGATAAAAAAATTGGAGAAACATTGGACAAAGTGTATAGAGCTCAAAGGAGAACTACGTTGAATAATAAAATGATTTTTTTATCCAAAACCCTGTGTTTTATTCAAAAAGTCACAGACTTAGTGACCCGCCCTCATACTTCAGCAAATTTTTGAAATTCTCCAATCTTTCTTATGTTTTCTTCATATGGGGAGTTAGGAGATTAGGGAATAAATAACACCATCCTAGAAAGGAAAAAGGCCTTGCTGTTGTTGTTAGCAAATGTGCCTACTGACAATGCTCTCTGTTCAGAATGAGGTCTCAGACATTGAGAAGTCAAGTAAGTACCAAATATCCCTTTTCTGCAAAGGATTAAAGCTGGTTGCTGAAGAGGTTGCCCCTGTGGAGGGGTTGCTTTAGGGGTAAGGTAAGGACCAATCCCCCGGTTCAGAAGATAGAAGGATTCTGAGAGTACTCCATACAGGAGTACTTCCTTCAATTAATCTGTTTTGCTAGCAATAACTATAAGATAGGCTATTTAGAGAGGAAGAGAAGAGAAAACCAGGGAGCAACCAGTGAATGCAGAGATACTAGTAGCAGTATCAGAATGGGAGTACAGTGTTTGTTGCTGGATAGTTTTGGTAACAGGCACCTTGCACCAAAAATGCTGCCACTAATGCCAGACCATTACTTATTATCATTTGATTATTTGATTCATTTATACCCATGCCTTTCTCACCCCCATAGGAGGATACAAGGTGGCTTACAACTCTGGAAAGATTCAATGCCATTTAAAACATAATCATAAAACATATCCACTAAAACAATTAAAACAGTCAAGCAGATTATAATAAACAGATTAAAAACATATAAAGTGCATGGTAAAATATTTATCTATCTATCCATAGATACATACATACATATGCACACACATATCCACCTGGCATTTGGATGAGTATGCCAACCTGACTTGTGTTACAGACATTGCAATAATAGCATATTATATTTTAATGTAATATTATATCATGCAAATTTGTTTAAAATCAAATTTCCACCATCCACAAACCTAGAGATCCAAATTCTCTGTTAATGAAAAGCTGTATTGTGATATTCCCTTCTTGAACCAAAACAAATCTTGATGAAGGTGCAAAATTCAAGACTCCATGTGGCTCATCACTAGCCTCTATAGTCAAAACTGCTTCATAACCTTGGCTGTCCAGGACAGCAGCTCCAGTAGAAGTGACCCCTGAAAAACAAAACAATGGATTCTGTGCGGGTGGTCACTTGCAAGAATACATTTAAAAGTAGTCAGAATATCAAATTGGATTTATCCAAGATGCTGTGAGATTTATCATTTAATGAAAGCAATTAATCAGAAATGATATAATTATATTGACTGTATTTATAATTGGGGATGTTGCAACCAAATTTTACAACTTGGATTCTTCTGTTCAGGGGCACCAGCTAGATAATCAGGAAGCCATGTTTTTCCACAATTTCACAGTCACTTTAGCATGATGGAGGAAATGTTATTTTTTCCCTTTAAAGTTATATTTCCATCAAAGAAAAGACCCCAGATTTTGTGGTACCACTTATTTGCTTATGGTGAGTACAACTTATGCTATGTCTGGACAACACTCAGAGAATGAAGTAAGATATATCTGAGATGCAATTCCTAATAACTCTAAAACCAGGAAGTTAGATATTACAAGTTTATCTACACTGTACTGCACTATGAGTCTACACTTGCCACATAATGCAGGGGTCCTCAAACTTTTTAAGTGGAGAGCCGATTCACAGTTCCTCAGACTGTTGGGAAGTGGGGAGTAAACTACAGTCACATGTGTATGTGTGTCTGCACACAACTATAGTTTGGTCCCCCAACAGTCTGTGCATGCATGCATGAAGAGAGGAAGGATGTTGCCTTCTTTCAGGTTTCTTCTCCTCCTCACTTGACTCCCCACCCCACCCTTGCATTACTCAAAGGGCCCCCCCCCAACTTTCTACTCCTGCATATTACACAGAAGCACTGGAGCAGGAAGCTTTTCTCTGGAGGCAGCAGCCACAGGCACAAAGGCTGGACCAGCCAGCTCTCCAAACCAACCAACAGTGACTGATTCTCTCTGCTCCCTCTCTCCACTTCCAGCCAGGTGTTCAAAAGCACCTCTGCCTCCCTCAAAATACCAGAATCTGATATTCATCCAATTAAAATGGAATGGTGGGAGATTCAGACTAGACAAAAGAAATAATTTATTCATAGCTCACATAGCATAAAATGGGGAATATATGCCACAAAGAATAGTGATGACCACTAAGATCTCTTTGAAAGAAAGTTACATACATTCTTGAAGGATATGGCTAATAATCATGATATCTATATGTTAAAATCAGGGGTACGAGCACAGCTAAATGTTATGCTTATAAGTTTCCCATAGAATACAGTTGACCACTGAGAGAAAGGAGACCCTGTTCTTCTCCACTATAATTAATATTTTTGTTTTATGTTATGCTATTTCACACATGGGCAGAAATTCAAGTGGTGACATATGTGTGAAAAGCACTATCACAGCTCAAACACCAGACACAAACTTAGATATCACCACAGAGCAAATGTTTCCCAGTCATAAAACAGAAAGTGTTGATAATGAAGACAGGCAGTCTTGTATATGTATTTGTGAGCGACTCCTTATTTGATTCCAGTGTGATTACATTACCTTCAGTTCTAACATTATGCAGAATTATGTGATATTCTTCATTTTCTTCAGGAATATGATCATCCAACAGGTGAGCATACACGGTCGTGTTCAATGACCCCTATTGTTTAAAAAGAAGTATTAGTGATTCACTACTTAATTTAAAAAACGGTTTCCCACAAACCAGAAGACATTTTCAGAAATCAAATAAGGTACAGAGTTATACATCCTGATGAGAAATTAATTCCAACTGAACATAGGACTTGTTCCTCAATGGAAACATGAATGATGCCATTGTATGTAAGACAATCTGCTCTGTCCAGCTGTTTCCAACTCAAATATATGAAAGACAAGGAGTTGTAGTTACCTCCAAAAAAGAAACCATGCCAAAAATATTTTCAAAGTTTTGATCCACATTGTGCCCAACAATTTTCCATTCAACAGTGACATTCCCGGCTCCTGGTGGAGTTCTTAGCACATGGAATTGCAAAAGTTCTCCTAAAAATTAAATAACATATGATGTCAAAGGAACTAAAGAGCAAAATAAACGATAATTTGTCCATAACACACCAGGAACTATCATTGCTATCTCGATGACAACAAATAGAAGCTTATAAAATCTTTTTTGCTACATGTAATATTTTAAGGAAATGAAGTTTCTAATTAGTTCTTTTTATTATAATTTAATTTCTTTCTTCTTAGAATGCTGTTAAGCATGTAAACCATTAGAATAATTATTGGAATCATCTTAAAAAGCAACATCTAAATTTAAATAAATTTTTACTATATAAATCCCTTGCAAATTTTTGTGTAATAAAAAACCCAAACTACCCAAGTACTGATTCTTAAAATCAAACCTTGGTTCCTTTTTTAAAATAGAGGGAAAATGAATGAAATGCATGCTGAGACTTGAAATATAAACACAACAGAAATCTAATATTCAGCAGAACATGCAAAAACAGCAAGAGATAAAACCAAAACCCTACAGATTAAAAAAATAGTATATGCTGCATGTACTAGCTGTCTCATCATGTGTTCATTCCTAACTGTTCAATTACAAGAAATATACATATAGTATAACATTGCACTCTTGTGGAATGTTACACAATGCATGCAGAAAAATGCTTGTAATTACCTGAATTTATATCAGTTAACACTTACATGAAACCACCAGTTACAATTTTCTTTTAATTCAAAGGAAAGAATTCACAAAAAGTTAACATTCGTCTATGTTTTAACATACTATATGCATAGATAGTGTTTATACTTTGGTATGCATATACATAGGTGTAATAAAAATACATTGTAACAAAAATGAAAAATAAGTTGAGAACATAAGTTTTCTGCATGGTCATGATTTTTAAAGGAGGATGATTTTGCAGTTAGGACAGTATTGGTTAAATATCATTTCTCAGAGAAACTGACTTCTGACATAGTAATGAAGTAACATCCACACTCAAATCAGACAAGTGTAAGTGGCTGACATGATAAAGTGAGTTGTGTATAATATAACAAACTGCTCTGAGTTTCCTGAAAAGCTGAAAAGGGCGGTATACAAATATAGTAAATAAATAAATAAATAATAACATGAGTAAATGCATTCACAGAAATTGAACATGCTGAATGTATCTTTCCCCATTAAAAACACAAAGAAAGGAAACTATGATAGTTTTGACTTGTACAAAACGAATGCCCCTAGCCATCTATGTATTGCGACTGCATTTTTCTAGGTGCACGATGTTCATTTTGCCAGTACATGCAGTATTGCAGTACATATAGTATTGCATGGGTCAAAGAGGAAAACTGTAAATAGTGAAGAATCATTTACTTTAAAATAATGGTATAATCGTTTTCCAAAGCTTTTAAAAATATGTATCTATTTGATATTAATGTTTTCAGAATTCATCCTTATTTGAAAAAAGATGTCTTCTCATTTACTTAATTATATCTGACAATTTTAACCAGACTATGTGTGTACAATGAACAAAATCTGTGAAATTTCAAAGCTGAGTAGGGCAGAGCCCCAGAATGGATGCCCAAAAATCATGGTCTGGGATTCATTGCCATTTTCTCCAGAAATGTTAGAAATGAATTAGGATTACCCATGTTGAGACTTCACTTTGTGCTGAAACCAAGTTCTTTCAGTGTTTGATGTGACACAAGCTATTTGTTGTCTGTACTCTAAGATATAAGATGAATACATTAACAAGCAATGCTTTTATCTGCAATATGGGCAGAATGTAAATCTCTTTTATTCTAATAACCACAAATAAAGAATGCTATTTTTTTAAACCAAGAATACTATTTCACACAAAAAAATCCACCAAACTTATCATTTTTTGTTTTGTTTATCATGAGATTAATATGGGGGAAGTGATTAATAAATATTTTAGAGCTCATAGAAGTGAATGTTGGACTCATTTGCAGAAATCGTTTTATACAGACATAATGGTGATATTAACATTTCATAAAGGTCTTATCTTATTTTAACTGCTGAAAATTTGCCTCCCTTCCTGAAGTTCATGCAGTTCTGAAGAAGGTACAAAATCATTATACATTTGAGAAAACCTGTATTATATATGTGTACACAGATTCGGGTCCAACCTATTTTCTCGACCACGTCTTCCCCTATGAACCTGTTCAGGCTCTAAGATCTGCTGTGGAGTCCCTCTTCATGGTCCCACCTCTGTCAGAAGTGTGTTCAGTGGAGATGATAAGGCCTCGGGGGTGGCCCCCCACCTCTAGAATGATCTCTCAAGGGACATTAAGCAGGCGCTATCGATCTTTAGGAAAGAGTTCGTTATAGAAGCAGGCCTTTGAAAACAGTTAACGTTAGCCAATGGAGGGATGACTTCAATGGGAATTTTTAACTGGACTGCACTAAAACATTGTCTGGGGTGCTCTTTAATATTTTATGATGTACAGCGTATGTATTGTTTTTCTGCTTGATGAAAGTTTTTTGTGTCATATTTAATATGGATGTTTTCACTTTTATTTTTATGTATTTTGTTTGATTTTGGTTAAGAACATAAGAACATAAGAAGAGCCATGCTGAATCGGGCCTCAGCCCATCTAGTCCAGCATTCTGTGTCACACAGTGGCCCACTAGTTGTACACAGGGATCTCTAGCAGAAAGGAGGGCAAAACCCTCACCTGCTCCCGACCCCCCACAACCAGTACCCGGGGAAACATCCTGCCTGCCTCCATCAACACAGAGGTGGCACTTGGATGTCCATTTCAGTAACTACTGATTCCCTTGGTATCCATGAATCTGTCTAATCCTGCCTTGAAGCTGTCCAGGCTGACAGCTGTCACAACCTCCTCTGGAAGCGAATTCCATAACCCAATGACCCTCTGGGTGAAGAAATATTTCCCTGGTTGTTCATTTAATGTACAGTATATTGTTTGTATGCTTATGATTATTTTTGTTTTTACTGTCACATTCTTGTAAGCTACTGCAAGTCCCTTCGGGGAGAGGGGTGGGATATTATTATCATTATTATTAAATAATACAACCTGGTCTTCACCTGTGCAAGGCAGCTGAGGAAGACCTCATAACCTACATTCCATAGATGCAAGTGAAATGTCAGGGGAGAATGCTTCTAGAACATGGCCATACAGCCCGAAAAACCTACAACACGGATATTGGGGGGGGGGCTTTCCATTGTGAAATAAGTTTTTTGTTTTTTTAAAACTATGTCATCTATGGGTAAATCTACACTGCAGAATTAATGCAGCTTAGCACTACTTTAACTGCCATGGCTCGATGCTATGGAATCATGGGAGTTGTATTGTTATTGAGTCTTCTCTGTCAAAGAGTGCTGGTGCCTCACCAAATTGCAAATCCCAGGATTCCATAGCACTGAGCCATGAAAGCAGAAGCAATGTCATGCTGCATTGATTCTACAGTGTAGCTGCATCCCATGTAATTTTGAAATGGCATGCTGGGGTACAATCTTTAAAATCCACTTACTTCAGCAAAACTAAGCAATCTAGAAGTTCAAATCATAATTTGATGGTACTGCTAGAAGTGGAAAAGAATGGGCTTTGAGACAGAGATCTTTTTAAGAACCACATATATACAATTAAAAGGCAGTTTGGTTGAATAAAAATGTACTGCTTGCTGAGAATGCTGAGCATGTCCTCTTTTTTAGTAGTCTGAACATATATTTAAAACTTTACACTGCAAGAAACATTTACTCTTGTACACTCTTTGAACATCTTTTCAAATCAGGAGATGAGGACAAAGTCAGCATTCTCAGATTTTAGAAACAGAAGGCTCATTGTTCACAGTCTATGTCTTCTTAAACAAGCAAACAAACTAAAAAAACCTTCAGTTTCATTGGTTGGGAGTGTTTGTGCTTGAATAAAATAGAAAAATCTGCAAAGAGTCATGAAGGTCACCATAGAGTTTGTGTTAATTTCATGTGGTCATTGATGGCTCTTCTTAGCTTGTTAGAACCATTAATGTAGAGGTGAAAGTTTAGGCATACAGAAAAACAGAGAAAAACAGTGATGACTTAAGCAAAAACATTCAAGTGATATGATGTCCTTTTGTGCACAGCATTGATTAGGAAGTTGATATAACAGAATGTTCAAAACCTATGCACAAAAATACATACCATACATGCATTGGCCTCAATTCTGTTGGCGCATTACATCTGTATGACACCGCTATCATAGTCAGTGGCATGAGAAGAAGAAAAAGCCAATAATGTCATGAAGTTAGCGCATTGGATAAACAGGCTGCTCACAACAGGAGAGTTTTACTATAAGCCTGGGAAAATTGATGACATAACAGCACCAAGAGCATTTCTAGCCAGCACCAATTTTGGGGAGTAGGGGAGGGAGGGGGAGGAACCTAGGTATTTCATTTGCCTTAACAGTCTGATTTTAAAATATAAAATACCAGTTTACTTAAAAACCCAACAAAGCAAGGCAATACTCATAAATACATCAACATCTTCAAAGAATAAGTTTTCCCATTTAAATATTAGCCATGTTGATATCCAATTTCAGCAATGAAAACAAAGAATGTTAATCATCATTAATTTCTGCACATTACACATCATTTATTTCCACCATTAATGCCATTGCTTTTCACTCATACAAGCATGAAAAAGTAAATCATCCAATATGTGATGGATCACAATTATAGACATACCACAGGTTTCTTTTCCCTGTCAACACTCCCTCCAGAACTTCATTCTGTATACTGCTGTCTCAGAGTGAGATGCATTGTAGGCCTCTCACAATAGAGACTTCTCATGATACTGTGGCACAAGTAGCCTCCAAGTCCATGCTACCCGCAAAACATCACTTCAAGAAAGTTTCCTTATGAGCAAATGATGTTAGTTTGCAGATCAACATAATGAGTGATAAAATTTCTACTTTTTTTCTTTATAGGAAGTATTTTTTATTACTTGTAAAATACTGTTAGGAGGTCATTAGAGGTAAGAGCCATCACAGTGTAGTGGCTTGACCGTTGAACTGAAATTTTGGATGACCTTGGACAAGTCACACTTATCTCAGCCTTAGAGTAAAGCAATGAATATATTTTGTCAAGAAATCCCCATGGAAGGGTTATGTTAGACTTGAAGGCACAAAACAACAAAAATTAGGATAGCTATTTTTTTCCATTTTTGTTTTCAATAATAAAAATAAATAATAAAAATGTAATAACTTGATAGCAGGTTGCTAATAATATGCTACTCATTGAGTAACAGGTATAACCTAATTCATATTTGGGGGGGGGAATCAAAGTTTTGGGTCAATAAAATATTTCTATCTATTCATTCGGTTAACCAACCATTATTTATATGTTCTTTAATCCACTATCCTAATCTAGTTCTAATTTGCTTGATTTAAAATCCACTCTTCTGCTTCGCTGTTTTTAATAATAGAATGCTTCAGGACACACTTAGTGGTTTTCTCTTCATATTTTCAACTTATTTGGTAAATTAAAGCATCCCATTACTGAACAAATGCATAAATAAAAGGATTGATGGCACACAGGGTAAGGGTAGTACAGATGGAGAGGAACCCACCTTCATGACCAATGATAGATCTTGAGGCTGTCTGGAAGCTAATAATTCCTGCCACATTGTCATTAGCCAGAATAACCACCGTAACAGTGTCTGAGCCAGGTAGAATACGACTGCCGCCTTCAGTGTATGTCAAACTAATTACAATGCTTTCATCATCCTCAGGCTCCAAGTCATCTAGAATTGTCAGAGTTATCAACTTTGTTGTTTCACCTGAAGGGAGAAAGGAGGGACTAGTGAATGTCATTGAGAAGTTTCTGTTTTATTTTCTTTGGTTTTGTTTTATTGCTTTCTCTAAAGGTTAAACATCCTAGACAAATCTTCTGTATTGTTATTGTGGGGGGGGGGGGGCAGATTCATTACCTGTATCTATGTCCTTCAAGTAGTCAGCTGTTACTTTATGCACATGAGATTTTCTGCACCTGTGCAGAACATGTTCCGGAATGTTTAGATGTAGATTTGGATTACTTTGGCTAGAGGCCCACCACCTCCATATTGCACATACTCAGTACAGTTCTCACTCAAATCCCCTCAGTTCCATAGATGTTTGGTCATTACAGAAGTTTTCTACTTTGTACTGATATTTTGAGCTCAATAAATCTGAACACCCATCTTAATAATTTGTTGGATTCTGACTTCATCAGCATACGTCTTGCTCATGGCATGGATCTAAATGGCCATGCCATGAGCAAGACATATGTTGATGAAGTTAGAATCAAACAAATTAAAATGGATGTTCAGATTTAATGGGCTCAAAATATTTAAAGTTTTAAAGATTAAATCTAGCACTCATGTTTGCCAATGCTCTGTAAACAACGACAGTTGGTACAATATGGATGCCAAATCAGCTGTCTCTTCAGTTCCAAGTAGCCATAATCTATTCTATACCAAAGATGTAGAAGAAATAAGTACCTTGATATCTTCTTGAAAAACTGATCAACTGATCATATGTTTCACATGTTGGGATAGTTTTGGAAAAACCCATCTGTGTTTTTGTACAAAAATAAGGCCATAGAAAGTGTTTTCTACATTAAATATATATATATATATATATATATATATATATATATATATAGTTTTTGGGGTGGGAGGTGGGGGGAGTTTGTGCAGATTACCAGATTGGTGTACGGTTTTTTGATATGAAAAAAATCTTATAACAATTTTCAAAAATAATTTGATAATCTTGCACAAATATTTTTGTAAGAAAAATCTTTTCTGCATATCAGTTCAAAATAAAGATCTATCTCACAAAGATCCAATGTAGCAGTGGGAGTAAGATAAAAGTGTTGCCTTACTAACCAGCAATTGTTTTATTTGTCTAGTCTATCTGGGATTAGGAATTTTTTTAGGCCACTGCTTCTGATCTCCTGGAGAAAGACAATGAATGTTGACATATTGCATAGTCATGGCTTAGTGTATTTAACTAAACAGTAATACATCATAGGGTTGGGTTTTTTTTCTTATCTTCACAATAGCCTTAGCTAATGTCAGGCCAAAAGCTGTCACAAGAACAGTGACAAATGTATAGTTTTGTGCTGCTGTTATATCTCAAAATTCCTTACCTTCTGCAAAATTCAGGATTTCCCCATCACCAATAAAATCTAGATTTGGAGTAGCCGTGCCACCAGCTATGCTCCATTCCACTATCACCTGTCCTAAACTTCCTTCTGTTCTATGTATCATTAATTGCACAGTGTTTTGAGGCCATTCTTGAACTTCTACATAAAGACCATCTTCAGTTGTATTAGGACTAATGCTGGTTATCACAAACACACCAAAAGCATCTCCATTCATTAATATGGTAACTGTAGAAGTGTTTGGTTGTCCTATGACTGGCTGATTTTCAAGATTAGTAGAAATGTTCATCAGCACTGCTTTTAACAGGGATATGCCAAACTTTTCATCCAGTTCTGGACAGTCATCAGGAAGTATAGTTACTGTAAGGTTTGCAAACTCTTCTCCTTCTGCCATTATCATCCATTGCTTTGTAACAGTTTCATAGTCACTATTAGCAATTGCTTGTGTACTCAAAAGAGAAGATACAGTAGTAAAATTTTTCTTGTAGGTCCAGAAAGCTGAGTTGTTGGTTACATGATCATCCCAAGATGCAACCCAAAAGCATGATGGAATTCCAGAGGCACTGGAAGTTGAGAAGGCTGAACATGCTTGCTCTTTCAGGCACAACATTGCACAACTGTACAGTGAATCATATGCGAAAGAAACATTCACTCCAATCATCTCAGATTGGTCTGGAATTCCTTGGAGTCGTGTTTCATAGTAAGACAAGAGGTCCAGGCCTTGCTCTGCTGCGAGAGTTGCAATGTCAATTTCAAAAGTGCTGTAGAAAATCTGCAGCTGCCCAAATCTTCCACCACTATTAATACAATAAATGAAAGGCCCGTGTTAATAAAAACTCTATGTGACCAGTATTGATATTTGAGAAAGACAATGTCTATGCATTGTGACCAATATAACTTTAAAAATAATTCAATGTAATTTACAACTTGATTTTTTTCCCTTGCAATCTCAATTCAGAAAATCCAGAGGGAAAATGTACAACACATATAGGAAGGAGGAGGAGGATTGAAACAAAGCAGAAAGAGTGGAGATAAGGAAAAGCAGTAGGTACAGAGACTCCTCAGTGCATAGCCAATTTTCTATGTTGACCTTAATCAAGTTGTAATCTGATACTCTTGTCCCTCCTGATTAATAGATTCAACAGTTCAACAGTTTTATTTGCCATTTTATGTAAGGAACACTATTCTACCATGCCATTATCTGCAATGGGACTAAAGCACTCATGAATTTTGATATCCACAGGCAGTCCTGGATCCAGACATCAAATACCAAAAGCCCACTTTTTAATTCCCTTTATCTGGATGTCTACCTCCAGTTTCCAAGCCATCTTTCCTCTCTCCTATTGGATGATGTAGCAAATCTGCAATTCGGTACTCATATTCTAAAATTTGATAACCTAAACGCAATACAGTCCTTGAGAGGTAATACACATAGAACTATAAGACTGTCACACATTTTTAGACAGTCGACATTAAATGTTCTCTGGGTTCCCCATTAATTTCTGACTTGCTTTCATGATACTCCATACAGTTCAGAGAATGGTTACGATTTTGTTCAAACAAAAATGAGACCACAGGTCTTCAGGTGCTCATCTGTAATAAAGTTGTTTAACTAGTTTGCTGTTATACTTTCTTGCAAGCAACACGTCAATACAATAGTAGAAAAAATGGAATAAGATTCCGGCCATTCTTTTTCTTTAAAAAATCAAAATATAAAACAAACCTTCTCTTTATTGTTATATTTGTACGTGAACTTCTACCCATTGGTTCTTGAACTTGGTACAAGGCGTGGTGAAAGGAAACAATGCCATATGGCTTATCATTGGCAGGAATTATAACATTTGCCACTCCATCTGGTCCAATACTACCTCCATTGGAGGCCTGAATTAATTTCACTTGGATCACCTAGAAAAACACATTGAATTGTCTGTGATACACTTTGGTTGTGAAAAGGAATGACAAATTTGAAGAAAACTGTGAACAACCCCATTTGCAAATCTATTGCAAAAGTATGATTACTTTAGAATCTTGCTCATTATAGCTGTGAATAAAATAGAAGTTAGGGATTCAGTTCAACTTTTCATGTCCTTAAAAGTATACATACCCAGAATCAACTTATAATTCAATGAATCTAAGTTAGAGAATAACATGTTAATTTTTATCCATATTCTTACTATTAAAGGTAAAAGTTATTATTATCTTCAAACTTTATATGAGAATTCACTGCATATGGCAAGAGTGAGAAGCTTTGGTTCTCTAATTGTTCTAGACTACAAAAGCCACAATTACTTACTTCTGGTATATTGGCTGAAATATTCAGAAGTTCAATCCCTATCATCCACAAGAAGTCTCTGCCAGATTCCTCTATATCAGGGGTGGGTAATTACTGGCCCTCCAGGTGTTTTGGACTTCAACTCCCAGAAATCCCAGCCAGTTTACCAGCTGTTAGGATTTCTGGGAGTTGAAGTCCAAAACACCTGGAGGGCCGGTAATTGTCCACCCCTGCTCTATATCCTTTGGTTCACACAGGGGTATGTCTGGATTTAACCCAATAGATTCTATAATTTTAATGTTTCACCTCTGCACAATAAGTCCAACTTATTATGCATTATAACCCAACTCCTGAAACAATGCTTCCTAAAAAAAATCAAAACAGATGTACAGATATTGATGCTGTTAGTTTTCACATTTTTCAGACTGCTAAACTCACCTCTTTAATTTCTGGGACATCATCAGCCACCATTTCCAAGGTCAAATTCTTTGTGGTCTCCCCAGGTAAAAACTGAATGTCACCCAAGAAGGCCCTCAAGTCACTGTCAGCAGGTTGCCCATTAACAGTGGCAATCCATTTAATGGTCACATTGCCCAGTGTTCCAGCATTGCGAATAATTGGAAGGTCAATCTTTACTGTATCTGTCTCAGGTTCTTCAACAGTGATTTCCATGATCTGGAAGACTAGGAAAATTGAGAACTTGGTCCTTCATTGATATAAGACCTTGCACCAGGATTTCTTTTTTCATAATTAGTATTTATGAAACAAGCTGTTAATAAATAGTAGGTTTACAACTACAGCATATTCTTTGTTTGCTTATTTCCATTCCACTTTTTCCCAGAGGAGTTTAATGAACTAATCCCAGTCACCTCATTTTATCTTCAAAACAAATCTAAAAGGTAGATTAAATTGAGAGACAGAAGTTGCACCAACACTTCAGTATTAATGCAGTTTAACATCGTTTTAACTGTTATGGAATCCAGGGATTTGTAGTTTGGTGAGGCACCAGCACTCTAGCAGAGAAGGCTGAATACCTTGTAAAATTACTACTCAAAAGATTTCATGGCATAGAACCATGGCAGTTACAGTGGTGTCAAACTCCATTAATTCCACAGTGTAGATGCATTCAATGACAACCATGGGTTTCTGCTTGTTCATCTTCTAGTTTGATTATTATATCTCAAGAAATAGAAAAATCCCAAAATGTAGGAATGGTAGTCCAAATTGTATGTACTCTGGGTTTTTTTAAGACTATTTCTCTCTTGGATAACCTGACTACCTTTCCTGTGTGTGTGTGTGTGTGTGTGTGTGTGTGTGTGTGTGTGTGTGTCTTCGTTCAATGACCAGAGGCTGGATGTTGGTTAAGCAGTCTGAACATTAGCTAGAAATGGACAAATAACAACTCATTATTCACAAGATAAAATATTTTATGCTTGAAAGCTTGACTCAAATTGTAAATGACTACCATAACAAAAATATGTGAAATTTTTATTTTAAAAGTCTATCTCACCAAAAGAGCCAAATGGATCATCAGAGGCCTCTATGGTAATAACAGCCTGAGTTAGACTTCCAAGTAATGCTCCTCCTGTTGTCTGATTGAGCAATTGTACAAGGAAAGATTCTTCAACCTCAGGGCTGATATCATTTATTATATAAATTGGCACAGCTTTGCTGGTCTCTCCTTCTAGTAAGACAACATCTGATGAAGCTATGCTGTAATCTTCACCTGTATTTATAAACATAAGAAAGATGGTTAAGCAACATGGAAAACAAATGCTAATATTGGAAACAAATGACCAAAGGGAAACAAATGTCTTTACCCATAATTCAAAACCATGCTAATGTCATTTCTTTACATTGCTGAGAAAAAACATCTCAGGTAAGTGTTTTTAAATAATAATAATAATAGTAATAATAATAATAATAAACCACATTACTCTGAGAGCTGTATTCTAAAAAGGTAAAAGGTAAAGATTTCCCCTTGACATTAAATCTCATTGTGTCCGAATCTGGAGAGTGGTGCTCCATTTTTAAGCCGAAGAGCTGACATTGTCCAGTCATGTGGCCAGCATGACTGCATGGAGTGCTGTTACCTTCCCGCAGAAGGGTACCTATCGATTTACTCACATTTTCATGTTTTCAAACTGCTAGGTTGACAGAAGCTAGAGTTGACAGTGGTAGCTCACCCCTCTCCCCGGATTCTAACCACCAACCTTTTGGTCAGCAAATTCAGAGGCTCAGCAGTTTAACCCTCTGTGCCACCAGGGGCTCAGTCTAAAATGGCAACTTTCACAAAAGAAATTTAAGAATATGATATGGATAAATTGGTAAGAACGTCTGAGGTCCTTGAAACAACATCCAATGTTATGACTTGGTGATGACATGCATCTTAATAGACTGCCTTTTAAACTGTTTTTAAACTAAACAAGCAATGAATAAGAACATTGGAAATAAAGTTGCACGTTGAACACTGGAGATGCTTCTATATCTTTAATGACTATGCAGCAAATGTTAATTGCCATACAGGCAGGTATCAGGCATCTGGTGATCTTCCTGTTTCTATGCAACAAATGTATTGGAGCTCTCTCTGGAAAGGCTCAAAGGAAGCCTACATAGGCTGTCAACAGACAAGTATTTTGGGTGCACTAAAAAGTGCTGCCAGGCTACTCTAGTGTGCTCTGAATTCATATTTCAAACTAGTTAAACCAGAGGGGATTCTCTAGAACCAGTTTTTAATTCTTCTGAAAAATCACAGTGACATAAAAAAGAAGGTTTTTTGTCACTATTATTGTCATTTGTTAAAAATAATCTATATTATTTAGGTTTTGCTATTACATGACATCCAGAGCCTACCGTTCTCCACTGACTTACCAGCTGTTGCTGTTATTGGCACAGCTTTAAATTTTACTGAAACATCTGCAAAAATTCCTCCTGTTCTTGTGACATTGACAATTGGTCCAATGTAATTTTCAGCCACTCGCACAGCTGGCACTGAGAGCTGTAGTGTTCCAAAAGCATCATCACTGGCATTGATAATCACATGAGCAATTATATCATCTTTAGGCCCAAGGCGAGGAGAATCTGGAACTGAAGGGGTTTTTTTTTAAAAAAAATTACCAAACACACTGTATGAGATTGTGGTTTATATGTATTTTTAACATACGTTATCTACAGAAGTTATCTACGCTATATCTACTCTCCCTAAATTTAACAAAATTGCCAATGACATCCAGTCAAACATAATTTCATGCAAGTTTCTATATGGGGTCATAAAAACAATGTATGTTCAACACTTAAAGGAGAAATAGAATTTAGAAAAGTTATTCCCAGCTGTACTAGTTCCAAGGACCCTTCAGGAAATTTAATTCAAAAAATAACTTTTGCAGACTCTTGATGGACTATATTGGATTTTCCATTTTCTTCTAAAATAGCTATGTCTTCTGCTCCTAGCAACTCTACTCTCATGATTAATTGATCCCCTGAAATTAATCAGAAGGACATTCTGTAATTCTGCTTTTTTATGTGGAGAAGAAGAGAGAGAAAAACAACTCAAGTAAGCATGCAATGTATCCTATGGGATCATTTAAGGCAAGGAAAATAAAATTTGGGGTAGTAGAATGATTAATATATCAACATTATTCTCAATGTGATTTCAGTAAAAATAACAAATTTGGAAATACAGAGACAGTCTTACTTGGCCGATACTGGGATCCTTCTATCAGAGTAACACGAAGCAACTCCACAAATATAGATTCATATTTTTCTGGTTCATTATCATCCAGGATGGGAAGCTCTATGGTAGCCTCACTTTCATTGTTTGCAAGGATTACAAATCCTGAAATGGGAAGATAATCTTGTCCACGGGTTGCCCTGGAAATTTTTGATGGCAGAAAGGGTGAATGATCCTCATCAGCCATGGTTTGATATGTAACCATGACTACTCCCAAGAGACCTTTTAACCGCATCACTGTAAGGGTGACATTCTTGTTTCCTTCCTCAATTTTGATTGGTTTGTTTTTCTCAGAAAAAATCAAAAGTCCATAGGGGTCATCATTTGCAAGAATGATCAGTGAAGCACTGGTGTGAACTCCAAGACGTCCACAGGAAACATTGATAATCCAAACTGAAAACATCTTATCTAGTTCTGGGATTTCATCAGGCATGATCTGCACTGTTAAATTTGCTTTCCTTTGTTCTATATTGAAAGTTATGTTGCCGGACGTAGCCACCAGATCCTCATTATCATTAGGCTCAATCAGCCAATACAAAGTCACCTGGGACAATGCACCATGATTTCTTACAACCTGAAGAAGGAAATAGTAATTTATTATTTTTTGCATTGTGAATAATAGCGTTTCTGATCAAATGAGTCTGATCTACAGTGGCGGAGGCTGATACTTTCACATCAACCTTTCCTGCACAATATTACAAGTCTTTGCTACATGAGTACAGATCTTTTGAATTGAAGCTCCCATTACTTGGATAATTGTTAGATTTCTAGCAGACAAGGGCAAATGTAATTATCAGATACATTTAAGTGTCAAGAGGGAATGAGAAATTGGATGTAACTTTTTCTCCCATCTTTTCTAACTTATTTATTTATTTATTTATACCCTGCCTTTCTCAACCCTGTAAGGCAGTGTTTCCCAACCTTTTTTGAGCCGCGGCACACTTTTTACATTTGCAAAATCCTGGGGCACACCACCAACCAAAATGACACAAAATGACACTCTAACACAGTCATACATATAGTTAATATGTTTTTAAATGTATTTATACACTCAGTGTGAAACCTGTTTCGATGAACACAACATAGATATCCTGGCAGGAATGGCAGAAAAACACACACTTCCCACACAGAACTCCCCTAACCAAGAGAAAATGCTATAAGAGTTTGGCGGGCATTGACCTTGCATTTTGGAGTTGTAGTTCACCTATATCCAGAGAGAACTGTGGACTCAAACAATGTTGGATCAGGACCAAACTAGGCATGAATACTCACTATGCCCAAATGTGAACACAGATGGAGTTTGGGGAAAATAGATCTTGACATTTGGGAGTTACAGTTTCTGGAGGGGGCCCCTCGAAAGACCAGCAGTCTCCCTCTCACTTAGGTTGCCCCCCCTCCCTGCCAGGCTTGAATTGGGGTCGTGAGGAGCAGGAGCCTCACTCACCACCTGTGCAGCTCCTTTGGGGTCAGTGGGGTGGCTCAGGTGGGCATCTTGGGGCTGGCAAAGCAGGCAGGAAGGAAGGTGGCAGCGGTGGGCAGGGAGCCGGAAGGAGGCCGAGAGTAGTTTTGCGCGCACTGGGGAGGAGGAGGGAGGGGCGGGGGCGGGGCCAGTGTTGGACTGAACAATCCGGCATTATGCCCAGGGGGGGGAGGCAAGAGGAGGTCTCTACTTGGGGAAAGGGAGGCGGGCCTTCCCAATGCATGGAGAGGGAGAGACCAAGTAGACAACGGGTGGGGAGAGTTTTTTTTGTAATTTTGTGCCTTTATCGAGATAGGTTTCTTAGGGTTTTTATACTTCAACACACTAGACTCTCCCCCCTCCCCTCCTGGGGGTTCCAATTTCCCACGGCACACCTGATGATCGCTCACGGCACACTAGTGTGCCCCAGCACACTGGTTGGGAAACACTGCCGTAAGGGACTCAAGGCAGCTTACATGTATAGGCAACAATTTGATGCCATGTAAACATACAGATATAGGAAAATAAACATATTAAAACAATCATTCAAAACAAACATATCAAACCTTACAACACTATTTAAACTCATGTTATCTGAAATCATCTTCCATGGCCATTCCAAACTGTCATTGCACTATTCTATAGTTCTATAATGGGTTACTAACTGAATGCTTGATCCCACATCCCCGTTATT
Source organism: Anolis apletophallus (assembly GCA_030556195.1). Taxonomy (NCBI): domain Eukaryota; kingdom Metazoa; phylum Chordata; class Lepidosauria; order Squamata; family Anolidae; genus Anolis; species Anolis apletophallus. The sequence goes on along the minus strand of JARBWK010000006.1, from coordinate 55,394,304 downwards.
AGCCTTTTCCTGAAGGCTTTTCGAGGAGGGTGGGGCTGATCTGATTTTGTTAGTTCCATAACTGAGGAGCCACCACTGAGAAGGCCCTGTTTCTCATCCCCACCAACCGAACCTGCGAAGTAGGTGGGACTAAGAGCAGAGCCTTCCCAGATGATTTTAACCTTCTAGTTGGCTCATAGAAGGATATACAGGTAAATTGGGTCAGAACTGTTTAGGGCTTTATAGACTAAAAGCAACACTTTAAATTATGCTCGGTAGCAAACCGGCAACCAGTGGAGCCTACTTTTCTTATTCTCTCCCTCAGTCGCTTCCTGGACCAAGTATACTTGCCTAATAGAAAATGATGACAGGAATATCAATTCTCTCTCTAAAAAAATGAATTCTGTCTTTATGCTAAAATTCATCACGCCTGTGACAGATGCATTGTTTAGAAATATGTTTAAATTCAGTGTCATATCTGTAAAATCAGACTTGCTGACCTCAAGCACGACTGTTCCAACTCCATCCAAAAGTTCAGTTCCATTGACAGCAAGTGTTTCAGGACTGAATTCAAAAACACCATGAGCATCATCGGAGGCTTCAATAGTCACTATGATGTGAGATGCTATACCCAAGCTAGCTGTTGATACCAAGGGGAAAAATGATATGCAATATATGCAGCTACACATCTGACAATAGATAAAGTAGATGGGAATGGGACTTATTGGAGTCCAAACACAGAGTTTTGCACAGGAAATGAAAATCTAAGACAAAGTAGGATGACATTTATCGTGAGGAGAGATGTAGAAGAACCAATCAATGGATATGACACAAAGTCTGGCTGAACCATCTCAGTAAGACTTAGGGGAAAATAATCAATATAACCATAATCCAAGTTTAGGCTCCAACGACAGAGGAAGAAAATGAAATGGAAAGTTTCTATGCTTGAGTTCAGATATAACATGATTTTTTGTTACTCATAAGTGATTGGAATGCAAAAGTAGGAAACAGAACAGAATCAATGATTATAGGAAAATTACGTAGGTCTAGAATCAAGAAATGAATCAGAAGAGTGACTGACTGAATTTTGCAGGGTCAGCAGTTTGTTTGCCTAGATTACTGTATATATGAATGTTGCCTGATGGTCGAGAAAAAAATCAAATAGACTACATAATATTGTACATTTATTTAATTTTACATATATTGTTCTCACATACGAAAATGAAAAATATATAAAGTAGTATTCCTAGTGCATGGAATGTGGATGTTTTCACATTTTTAATCTATTTTTTATTTTGCAAGTTTATGGCGCAAGCATAACACCTTGTTTTATGACAGTAATTTTTTTTCTAAAAAGCCATAACATAATTTGACACAAAATATAAAATAGAATGTATTGCAAAAAAAAACCTTTGCAAGATTTTTGTAAAAACAATTGTAAAAAATCTAGTGCTTGACATTTTTGATGAAGTATCTCAAAATACACATTTCTCATTAAGGACAAGAAAATTTAAAGATTTTCTTCTCATCTCTATTGTGTAATAATCACTGTATTTCTTCCATAGAACTCTAGATCTACGGTTTAGGCTATTTTCCAATAACTTCAATATTTTTGTAATGTCAGAAAGCTTATTAATGAGTAAAAGACTAAACAGCTTCCAAATTCTTTTTCTTTAGGACTGGTAGCACCTTTAGTACTTTCCTATAATTTAAATGAGGGAGATTGTTTCAGTTTTCAGTTTTAAAACCCCTGAAGAAAATATATCCCAGAGAGGTAATTTGTCTTGAAAATGGATTTCATGGGAACATCTTTCCAAAAGATTGTTTGCAAAGACTGAACAATTTCACTTATTTTACCCTTGTTCCACATCTGCCTCTTGACATAACTGGGGAGGCATGAAAATTTAAAACATGATCAAAGTATTGTTGAATTTGTGTGATCAGTTTTAGTAGAATGCTTGAAAAATAAACCCATCTGCACTTCTCAGATTGGAAGGGAACAAAACAAAACAGAAGTACAAAAGAACTAGGTAAGTCGCAAATCAAAGCACATGTTCAACTACAGTTGAATTACTGTTATTAATTTTAAAAGTACTTTGTACTTTGAAATATGACAGTGATTGAAATACAGTCTAAGAAAAATAATCTATGAAAGCCAAAACTGATACAAAGTTGGAAGAAAGTCACATTAAACACAATGGGGAAATTCCGACATATATATATATGGAGTTACAAGACCATTGTCTGGTTTTAAAATGAAATACAAACTAATGTTATTTCTTCAAATTGTCTTTGAGATGAATTGTCAAGGTGGCCATCCTTTATGTTTATGTGGATGTAACCTCTGTTGAAAGCAATGAGTTTTAGCTCTGAGTAAATATAAGATTTCAGTTTAAGTGCGTATAGGTACTGCGATATATACATAGCAAACTGCTAAACAGCATAACATCTAATGGTATAGCATACCAGCTGTGACAAAATATTTGAAATAATTTAGTAGTCAGGTAAGAAGAAAATTACAGAACAAACAGCTTACCCTGTTGATGGACAGCAGGCAGGAAGAAGTCCAAATCCCCATCACCACTACCACTGCCATCATTAAAGAGTTCAGCAACTTCAAGAAGACGCACAAAGATACACAATACACAAAAACACATATATAATGAAGATGACAGAAAGCACTTTAAAATGTGGTTCAGGGGAAAGCAAGCAAAATTTGGAAAAATAGCTTTGAAAGATTGCAGAATATAGATAGTCAAGGAACAGATCCAACTGAGTTAGGGTATCTGACTGGCTATAAAAGGGTGTAATGTCATTAAGCACCAGTGACAACTTGATGTTTTACAAGTAGAACAGCAAAGAACTTTAACAAGACAAACCCATAGATTAAAAAAATTGTTGAAAATGTTAGAATACACAAGAACAGAGAGGAGGATTTGATTAATAAGTATGCATTCAAAAGATTTCTTCATCTTCTTAAGATTACACACACACACTTATACATACACATACATAAATAAAAGTTTGAGAGGTTGCTATAAGGATGAGTGGCACTGGCAGAAAGGGATTTTAAATTATTCTCATATAAAAGTAAAATAACAACATGAAATTGCAAAGATCTTGATGCTTCTAGCACTTAAGTAGTGTCAGCAATTGTTACTTTTTATATACTCCTTTCTTAATAAACTCATTATTATTGTTGATCTGTGACGTGTCTGAGTGAAATGGAATCAAACAAGCATCTGGGCTGAAACAGATATGATGAACCTAAAACAAATTCTTGCTTTTGTGATAATACTAAAATAACATGACAGCCAGAGTGACTCTGCCTTTGTACTGTGATTTAACACTTTCCATTAAAGGTATTGAACCAAGATGGATCATTAAGGATACAATCAACTTTATCTTGAGACTCTGAGGAAGATGGGGAGAAAATCTCCCTCTGAGACCTTAGGTAAAGCTCTCATTCAGAGAAAGATATGAGATCTCAGATTCTTCAGCTGTCCCAGCTGCCAGGGAGGTTTCATCTCTGGCTCTATATTGCCCTCCCAGCCAAAATTTGGGAAATCTCTAGGAAAATGAGATATGTCAGCAACACCGCTTGGAACAGTAACTTTGTGAGGACTGTAACTACCAGGGTCTCACAGCCTGCATCACTGTGTTCATGGGAGATATTGGATCCTTCAGCCCTTCCCAGCTCTATTCAAAAAGCTGGAAGCAGCCAGTGAGGAAAAGAATTGAATCCAGTCTTTCCAGAACTCATTATTGAGAGAGACTTAGACTTGCTTCTAACTGAATCCCCTCTTATTAGTTGTAGAGATGGGCAGAGGAGAGGTTGGGAAACATATTTTCAGTTTTTGACAATCACATTTCCCAAAATAAATTTTGCTAATCCTTACCTGCTCCTTCTGGATTAAACAACTCCACTTTAAAAGCTTTTTCCAGTTCAGGGATAGAATTATCTGTAATGTTAATGATAATGTACTTGTATCTTTCTCCTGGCAGAAATTCCAAGGTGCCTTTAATACCCTGCAACAAAAAGGCTATTTATCTTTTTGTCCAAAAACTTATTATGATACCAGTAAAAGTTTACTGAGGCAAGAGGTACAATCTGAAATAAACCATGATGATATGCAAAGAAATTATATACATGCTTGCCCTAATTTGTCAAAGGAGGCATGATGATTCTATCCTGATACATTTGAGAGAAGAATGTCAGGAAGACTATGGGAAATCCATGTTATTAGTAGTGGCACCAGCATCCTGTGGTTCTAAATAAATGGCCATCTCATCTTGCAATGGTGGGACAAGTTGTAATGACCCCTCTCCTCAAATTAGATTATTAATTAGTGGTGAGTTATAATAATTCTCCCATTATTAGTCCCCCTTTCTTCTCCTTGATCACGCATGTACATATGATGATGAGGGCAGGGGGTGCATACAATGGCCTGGAGCTCTCATGGAGCTCTGCAGCTTTCTGGCAGCAACAATGGTGGATACACGGCCCTAGTCCATTCTCTTTTGCCTACACCGAGGAGTGGAGGGAAACTGGGATGGGACTGCCCTGGGTGAACAGTGGTCCAATCTACATCGGACATAGTGCCCACACCATTCCAAAGCTGTGGGGTTGCTCCAGAATTAGAGTCACTACTTTTCTTAATGTGGGGCTAAACTGGGTTTACAGAGTTTGAAATATCACTGCCTGAACCATGGCAGTCATAATGCTTTTCCTATTGAAGTAGGAGATCACTTTATTCACCTCACTAAGCGAGCCCCATGTGAAGAAAAGATAATCTAAATCCTCACGGGCAGAACAGTCTGTCAAACTGCATCACAGTTGTAATTATTTATACTACAGAACAAGTGAGAGTGAGAGCCCTTCCAGACAGGGTCCAAAATGTGGGCCCTGTCAGATTTTTACCTGAGGTGTCCAAACGCAAAAGAAGATTAATTTGTGACAAAGCAGGAAAACCCTGTTTAGTCCCGAATTAATCAACTACCCCATTAGATCTGGGCCTTCCTGAAAGGCCTGGGTCTAATGGGGTATGGACCTTGTGAGGAACGACTACCGGTTAATCCCAGTGGTCAGTCACCACACCCATCTTGCTTCTTCAGGCTTCCAAAAGCCTGGGGAAGTAAGGAGGGCACCCCCACTTCTCCAAAACCTCCCAAAGCCCCTACAGGAAAAGAAAAGCTTACCAGACCAACATGCCTCCTCTCAGGCATGCCTCCTGGCATGCAGAAAGAGTGCTTCAGGAGCTGGGGGGCTGAGGAGGAAAATCGCTCCCCCCACCTCCTGGTGCATCATTTGTATGCTCAAGGAGGCCTGCCAGAGAGGCCTCGTGGCACTTGATAAGTGTTATTTTTCTTAAAGGCTTTTGGGAGGGGAGGGGTTCGGTGGCCCATGCTTTCTCAGAAGTTACTGGGAGGGCACTCCCGGCGGGGAAAGCCTGTATTTTGGAGGGATTTGTGGGACAGAAGTGTGCACCAAAGCAGGGTTTTAAAACTTGTTTTGGTGCATATTTTTGTCATGCTTGAAAGCACCTTGAATTAAAGCTTAGGAAAAACTTCCTGATTTCAAGAGCAATGTTGCAGTTGAACAGACTACTACTGAAGGCGATAGGCTCTCCTTTTTTAGAAATTTCTAAACAACATCTCAAAGCTCCTTTAGCTGTGGCTATCCAATGCATCTTCTCGTATGAGCCAACAAGAGCTTTAAGATCTACTCAGGAGGCCCTGCTCTTGATCCCACCTCCGTCACAAGCACAATTGATTGGACGCAGAGACAGGGCCTTCTCAGTGATGGCCCCCAGATTTTGAAACTCCTTCCCCAGCGACATCAAGCAGGCTCCTTCACTTCTGACTTTCAGATAAAAAGTAAAGACCTGGCTCTGCACTCAAGCGTTCAAGGAATAAGCTATTATGGATATCAACACTGTGAATAAGGTTTTGAGCAAGGATTATGGAAGAATTGTACTTTGCACTTTATATGTTTTTAACTCTGTTATTAATCTGTGTATTTGATGGCCGCGGGGAGCAGCAGCAAGAGTGCTGAGCTCTGCCGGGACTTGGTGGAGTTTGACCACCTGGCAACCCCACCTGCCTGGTTGGCAACCCCAACTAGAGAGGAGGTCCCCCTGAACCTCAGGGTTAACAATTGGACCCCAAAGAAGTTGCTGACGGGCGCCCTGCCCCCCCTGGAAGCCCTCCAGCTGGAAGTAGAGGCCGCTCTGGAGGTAGGCCTTGAATCCGCCATAGCGGCCAGGATCCGGGCCTCGGGAGCTGCGAGGACGACGGGGAGGATGCTAGCGAGCCCTGGATGCGGACCCCCCCTCCCACCGCGGTCCCCGGTTCCTTGGCCGGGCCTGGGAGCTGACCTAGAACTGAGGGGGTTGGCGACGGGGCTAACGACGAGGCCTCCCACCCCTCTGCCTGCCATACAGTGGGAGGCCGCCTCTGCCCCCCCCTTTCCCGCGGACAAGCAGCCGGAGGCATTGTGACCCGGGACGGCTTACGGGAGCTGCAGGACGCCATCGGCGAGCTCACCTCCTCCCTTCTTGCCCTTCGCCGACAAGTTGGACGGCTGGCCACCAGCCTGGAGGAGGTTTGGGGCGGCGGTGAGGAGGGCCTGATCCGGCCTGGCGCCTCTCCTGGAGGCCCGGATGAACTGGGTCGTCAGCAGCCGATGGAGCCTTCCGCTGTGAGGAGGCCGGGACTGGGTGCCTGCAACCCCCGAGGAGAGAGAGGCGGGGAGGGCGAGGCAAGAGGAGAAAGTGCGGGGGTGAGCGAGCCATCTGGTCTCCCCCCAGGCCGCTCGGGCCGGCGGACTCCTGGCGATTCAGCCTGGCAGCAAGAGGAGGGCCCTGCGGAGCCGGGAGAGGGACCCCCAGATGAGAGTCCACCTAGGGAGGACGCCAGGGAGCCAGCGGGAGCGACGATCCTCCCGTGGTGAAGCCCATGGAGGGCTCTGGGCACCCAGTCTCTACCATCTCAGACTGTGGGGGCGTTGGCAGCAAGCCCCAACATGGCGCCGAGCTTGCCTGGCTCGGCGTCTTCAGCTCCTCCCTCTCTGCCTCTGTCATCGGCGTCTTCGGCTCCTCCCTCTCTGCCTCTGTCACCGGCCATAGCCACTCCCACCACTGAACATCAGCCAGAGCTGCCCTCTAGTCCAACGTCAACAGCTTTGAACATCTCACAGGTCCTGGCGAAGGCTCCCGGGGGTCGACCGGGATGCCGTGCCGGCCGGCTCCCCATCAACCTGCCGGCCCTGATCAACTCCCAACACCCGACACTGCTGGAGGGCAGCCAGAGGAAGCCAAGGAAAAACCGGCTAGGCCAGGCAAGACGGAGGACACTTGAGTCGGCCCCTGCCGATCAGACTAACAGGAGGCGGGAGAATAGGCGGGCTAAGAGAAGAGCAGGGAAGGCCCTGAGGCGCCAGCGAAAGAGAGCAGCCAATAGGGCAAGTGTCGTGACGACGGCAGCATCCCAGCTGGCAGCTCCTTGTGCCCCCTATCCATCTTACATCGATCAGCTCAGCAACAGGCAGACGGAGTGCCCACCAGAGCCTACGGGAGGACCTGAACCACCGGTTCCCGTCGCGAGGGGAGCACCACAAGAAAAGGCCAGTGGCTCACAAAAAGAGACGGTCAGGCGGATTAAACAAAGTATCATCACCCACAAGGGACAAAAAAAAAACCTTAGGAACTCCCAGGTCAAAAAACCCGGCCCTTTCAGGACCAGAACTTTCTGGGCCAGTAAGGCCAGGGCTCTCACCAATCCCCCCATGGCACAGCCACCGCACGGCCCCCCAGTTTACCATCGGCACGGTCTCACTGGACGGCGACCAAAAACAGACTCTTCCAACGTCCCCTTTTCGGGGGACGTGTCGCAAACTCAGCGCCCTGGTCTCCAGCGTCAGCGTCCGAGTGCTCCCGTGTGCCCCATCCCACTGATTGGCGGACAGGGGAGACGGGGGACTAGCAGCCGACCTACCATCAAACAGGGACGCAGACTCTCTTCAACCTGGCTGCGACCCATAATCTGCCATGACCGCCTTCAAACATCAACCACTCTCTGGTCTTCACTCCTGCTCCTCAATGCGAGGTCAATTTGTAATAAGCTGACCACGCTGCGAGACTTCATCGCAGAGCAGGACGCAGATGTTACATGCGTCACAGAGACCTGGACACAGGACGGTGATTGTGTCCTTCTTCAGGAGATAGCCCCCCCCAGGCTTCCGAGCCTTCCACCAGCCAAGATCCACCGGCCGGGCGGGGAGTGGGCTTGGTGGTAAAAGACACTGTTACTACCTCGGTCCTCAAGACACCAGAGATGGCGGGCATAGAGTGCCTGGGAGCAACACTAGGAATGGGAGAAAAGACGGGGATTCTGGTGGTTTACCGAGCCCCTGGGGCCCAAAAGGAGGCCACGTCTACCTTGCTGGACCTGATTGCGGACTGGGCTCTGAGATTCCCCCTCTCATCGTACTGGGTGATTTTAACATCCACCCGGACACAGATCCACTCACATCTAACGCGAGGGAGTTCCTCCAACACATGGATGCTCTAGATCTCCCAGGACCGAAACGGGCCCCACACACCAAGCTGGCCACGCACTGGACCTGATCTTTAGCCATGGTCTAGCCATAAAACACCGAGAAACCAGAACAGTGCCTTGGTCGGACCACCTGACCGTGAGGGCAGACATCGACACTCTTCTCACAGAAAGGTCGGAGCCAAAGACCATCTTAGTTCGCAAAGGAGTCTGATGACTCCGACGGCATTTACGGCTGCCCTGGAACCTTTGGAGGTCCCTGGAGGATCGCTGGCAGATCTGGTTGCCAGGTGGAACAGCGCCCTCTCGAGGGCCATCGACCAGGTGGCACCTAGGCGCTCCCTTCGCCCCCGAAAAACCCGCTCACCGTGGTTCACGTCGAATCTAAAGCAGATGAAGCGCCGGAGGAAACAACTGGAGAGTGTTTGGAGAAAAAAACCCAGCGGGGCAAATAGAGCGGCCTATAGAGAACTGCATAGGCTGTATGAACGTGAAACCAGAGAGGCTAAGAAGGCCTACAACGCCGCTCAGATCTCAGCTGCTGGCTCCCGTACAGCACAGATCTTTGGGGTCATTCTCAGACCAGTGGGCATTGCCTCACCGAATTCAGGCCACTAACGCCGGAAGAGGTGAAAAAGCTGGTGTTCGTGGCAAGAGCGACGACCTGCCCCTTGGACCCCTGCCCATCGCACTTAATCAAGTTCTGCATTGACACCATATCGGATGCTCTGAGGGACCTGGTGAACCTTTCCCTGGATACAGGCACTTTCCCAGAGTCCCTGAAGGAGGCCAGAGTTCGCCCTCTCCTGAAAAAGGCGAACCTCGACCCCGACGAACCGGCGAGCTACCGCCCCGTTGCCAATCTGCCCTTCCTGGGTAAGCTACTAGAGCGAGCGGTGGAAAGCCAGCTGCGTGACTTTTAAACCAATCCGGGGCCTGGACCCGTCCCAGTCGGGATTCCGCGGGCCATGGAGTGGAATCCGTCCTGGTAGCGATTACGGATGACATCCGCCGCCAGCTGGACGGAGGGGGCTCGGCAGTCCTGGTCCTTTTAGATCTAACCGCGGCTTTCGACACCGTCGACCATGATCTGCTACTCCGCCGCCTGGCTGCTTCCGGGATCCAAGATAAGGCTCTGACTTGGCTAGGATCGTTCCTGCGGGACCGCTCGCAGCGGGTCGAGTGGCAGGGCCAGGTCTCCAGGAAATGCGGGTTGGAGTGCGGGGTCCCTCAGGGTGCTATCTTGTCCCCACCCTTTTTAACATCTATGTCCAGCCCCTGGCCAGTATTGCTAGGAGCCATGGTTTCAGCTGCTACCAATACGCCGATGACACACAGCTGTTGTTGAAGCTCGATCCAGGGATGTCGTCGGTGCCTGAAAGCTTCAGTCAGGGACTAAGGGCGGTGACAAACTGGCTTAGAGCACACAGACTAAAAATCAATCCGGCAAAAACGGAGATCCTCTGGCCCGGTCGACCCGACCCTCACTCACCATTACCACTCTTTGAAGGCGAGCCCCTGTCCCCGGCTCCGGCGGTGAAGAGCCTGGGAGTGATTCTGGACGAGAGGCTGACGATGGAAGCCCAGATCCAGGCTGCAGCCAAGGGCGCCTTTTTTCATCTCCGCAGGGCCCGACAGTTGGCCCCCTACCTACCATCAGAGGCGCTGAAGAACGTGATACATGCCACCGTAGTCTCCCGTCTTGACTACTGCAATGCCCTGTATGCGGGTCTACCGCTGTCCACGACTCGGAGGCTGAGACTTGTCCAGAATGCAGCGGCCAGACTCATCTCCGGGGCATCGGCTAGGAACCATATCTCGCCAATCCTAAAAGCTCTTCACTGGCTCCCTACAGAGTTCAGAGTGGTCTATAAACTCATGGCGATAACTTTCAAAGCACGGCAAAGAACCGGACCAGCCTATCTGGGCGACCGGTTAATAGACCAACACAGTGAAAGACCATCGCGTGAAATAAATGGTGACTGTATAGTTATCCCAGGGGTGAGAGAGGCCCGGCTGACAAAGACCCGACGGAGAGCTTTCTCTGTGGTGGCTCCTGTAATCTGGAATACACTTCCGCCTGCTCTTAGGGCCATATCGGCCCCAGCCAGATTCCTGTCCGAGTTGAAAACTTGGCTCTTCCGCCAGGCGTTTGGGGATTGACTAATCTTGGGGATTGGGCCCTTTGTGATTCTTTGAACCCGTGTTTTTAATTAGATGTATTTTTTAAATGATGTAAGTCGCCCGGAGCACCATTGGTGGAGGGCGACTCACAAGAAATAAAGTTATTATTATTATTTATTTGCTTAATCTGTTTTAATTGTGTAGTTGTTGAAACATGTTTTTATGACTGTGTTTATATGGCATTGAATTTTGCCAGAGCTGTAAGCCGCCTTGAGTCCCCCAAAGGGGTGAGAAAGACGGAGTAGAATCAAAGCAAAGAAATAAATACAGGAGACTACAACAGATGACCTTTGGGGTATATTCCAACTCTATGATTCCATGAATTGTACTTGTAAAGGTACTTGTAATAGCAGGCTTAGAGACTCAATAAAACCTCAGAATTAGTGTTTGCACATGTTGGTATGCTTAGTTTAGGTAAAACTGAGTATGTTTCATGTCATCAATTAATCAAAGGCAGCACAGAAGATCTTTTTTAAAAATAAAATACTGACTGATGAGTATATATGATTCAATTCTGACAATAAACTTTCTTATCTGCCACCCCATTTCATTTGCATACCTGATAATCTTGGGGACTAAATGCTGTTAGTGAAACAGTTTTATATTGTACCAGAACCATTCCAAGAAGGCCTTGAGCTCTGACAACTAGCAACCTGATATACCCTACTTCTTCCTTCACGGTGATATGGGGTGCACTGGTGACTGGTAGAATTATTTCCTCACTGTCTTCTGGAGGCTGCCCCACTGAAAACTGTAACAAACCTGGCAGAGACATGAGATAGCACAATTATTTTACCTAAAGTGAAACTCAGTTTAAAACATATATATACATGCATATTTAGAAATTGTTATATTTTCAAGTCTATTGGCATTTGTTCAAGGGAAAGTGAGAGGTGTTATAAAGTTTTGGTCACTGAAAGCAATTTCAGTTAGTATTGCCTCAATTTCCTCAAGTGACATGTTTGCACAATATTATCCTAGGAATTATACAATCAGTTTGGCAACAGTGGTGTTTGCAAAATTGGTGGCTGATGGCAAATTCAATGTAAGTTTTGGTCTGAATGTTAAAATTGCTTTTCAAGGTGCTGAACCCGATCCCCAGAATATATTTAGTGCTTTGGATAGTTCCTTTTAATTTCAGTGTAAAACCTGGAACACAGAATGAGATACTTTGAAAATGGGACACACATCTAAACATAAAATTATTTTGGGGGGGCTTTATAGATATAGTCCAAATCTAATTTTATACACAATATTTTAAAAATATTTTATAAATGAAACAACATGTGTGTACACTGAATCACCAAAAAGATAAGACATTGCTATCTCAGCCACCTATATGGAAAATTTCAATTTTTAGAGAGAAACAACGGCATATGAATGTGCAGAATCTAAAATAATACCTATCACCATTACCATAAGGGTGGTCGCTGGCTTTAATAGTGATGTAGGTAGTTTCTTTCTCTGGATCAATGCTTGCTCCACTAGTTGGTGTTGAACCTTTTTTTCCATCTCCAGAAACAGCAGACACCAAAATCACTTGAAAATATTCACTTAATTCGGGAATATCATCATCAAGCACCAACAAATTCAAAACCTAGGATGGATTGGAAAGAAACCCAAAACAAATAAAAACATCTGCACTAAGAAGGACAACTCCAAAACATGTGAAAAATAACATAAGAAAATATTCATTAATCCTTTCTGATACTTCAATTTTAACCTCAGACATATTGGCAGGAATTCAATATTGCAGTTATAAATGTGCAACCTAACATTTCAAAGTAACGAGGAAAAGAGCAGTCCACAAATGTTTCAGGAGGCAATTCCAAGTGTATGGAACAGTGAATGAAGGATGCAGCTAAGTCAAGGAAGGGTCAAAGAAGAATAAAGCTTTGGTTTGGTGAGAAACCTAGAGTTTCTAGGACACAGATCTTGAACAGGCTTTTTGGTTTTCTGATAGAAGGCTGGAAGGATTTCACTTTTTCAGTACATATTATGTATCCTTCTGCCATTATGTATCTACTAAACTTTCTGTATTAGCAAAAAATAATATTTGTCACCAATGTGAGTTTGAGATTGGCATGATCTACCTTCTAGGATGAACACAAATTTACATTTTATCAGTAAGGTTGGCTTCCTATTGTATTAGTCTTATCTAGATGGACCTGATGGCCAGCATGATGTGGTGGTTTAGAGGGTTGAAGAATATCTGTTCAGCCATGCTGACCCTACATAAGACATACTCTCTTAGCCTCAGAGGAAGGCAAAAGCAAACTCTTGCCAAGATATCCCTGTGATATTGGAAGGTACACAATAACAGATGTATTCAATCAACTATGAAATGGTGAGTCAAGCAGAGAAAAATCTCACTAAATCAACAGGTACACTCTACACAGGGCTATCAACAGGATTAGGCCATTCTTTGTCCCCAAAACAGATCAAGAAACTGGATTTCTAAATACAGTTCAAGGCAGAATACTCACAAAACTATAAGAAAACACACTTTCCAGATTTCAAAGAAACAATGAATCATGAACATTAATGATTAGACTGGATTTACCTCTGATCTTTGGAAAGGAAGGAATGTGATCATTCCACTTGTGTTAGCAAAATCAACAACAGAGTAATTAATGTCATCAGAATAAATCTGAGATATGCTGTAATAGACAAAGACATATTCCAGGGCTCCTCTGGTGCGCTCTACTACACAAGAGACAGTAGACCCTTCATCAGAAACCTGTAAGCAAACAACACATTTCAAAAGAAATATTTTAATGAAAATGAAAGTCGTGCTTCAGTGAAAAAGTAACATAATTTCAAAAGAATATAGGGCAATCTAAATCTATCCATACAGAAAAATACCCTTTTGAACACTGGTGACCAACCTTTGGTCCTCCAAGTGTTTTGGACTTCATATCACAGAAGTCCTGACCATTCGACAAGCCAGCCATGGCTTCTATGAGTTGGGATCACAAAACACCTGGAGGACCCAAAGTTAGATACCACTGCTTCAAAATATTTGTTCATTTTAATGATTTTAACCCGTTCGTTAATCAAAAAGGCAGGGCACCTTATATTTCAATGAAAATCAAGATGGTTCCTACCAAAAGGCTTACAATTTAAAAGATACAATATAAAAGGATAAAGAGAGAAGGAAGCAGGAGAAAATAAATCTGGGCACCATTTCTGCAGGTTACAAAGCTATGCGACCTTCTGGAATGGAAAAAGAAGAGCCAAAAGGAGCTATCTCTCAGCAAAGTTTATGGAGCTCCTTCTGCTGCAGCCCAATCAATAGGCTTGTTTGATCCAAAAAAAATTCAAAAGTCATTTTGGATGTAGGGGGCACTGGTGATTCGAATCTAAAGGCAATTCCGATTTTCACAGAAAAAAGGTTCAAAACTTTTCAAAAAATCTGAGACTTCTGAATCCTTCGCTAATGGTTTCAAAGTGTTATCTGTTTCACTGGGTGGTCTTTACTTTGAAAGTATTTGTTTTATTTCAGAAGGGGGTGGAAGCAAAGGAAAGAAATCCATCCAAACTGGGTTAAACAGTGGCTCTCGCCCAGGACTGATGTGGGAGAGAAAGGAAACTTAAGGGAATCCATCCAAACTGGGTTAAACTGCAGCTCTTGCCCAGGACTGATGGGGAGAGAAAGGAAACTTAAGGGAATCCATCCAAACTGGGTTAAACTGCTGCTCTCGCCCAGGACTGACTTGGGAGAGAAAGGAAACCAAAGGAAACCCATCCAAACGGGGTTAAACAGCGTAAACTGCTCTCGCCCAGGACTGACTTGGGAGAGAAAGGAAATGAAAGGAATCCATCCACACAGGTTTGTAAAGCTGAATCATTTCCGACTCACTTACTGATTCGTAAGAGAAGTGGCGGAAAAAGCTTCTAAATGGCAAGCATACTTCTGGATTCCCAAATCGCTTTGAAATTGCTTCAAAAAAGGAATTTGATCCAAATTTATTCCGAATTATGAAGATTCCAACCAAACCTTAACATGCCTACCAATCAACTGTCTCCAACAAAATTGCTACCATGCATCATCATCTACTCCTACCATTGTTTTTTCTTGCCATGTGTTATTAGTACAGTATTATTTCTATAAGTTTTATTTTCTATTATTTTGAGAATTAGGGTTGCTTTATTTTATCTATTTTTCATCAATTCTTTAATATCCCATCAATTGATGTGAATTATAGAGTGCATCTTATCAAAGTCCTGCTTCACACACACACACACATCCATGTAATTTCCATAATTTATGACAGCAATTCATTACATATACTGTATAAGATGCAACACATAAAAGCTTCCTGTGTCAGCACCAATAGTTTCCTAAGATTATGTGTTTCTTGCATGAAGAATACTAAGGCAATATGACCAATCAAGCAACTTGATGGGCTATACATTTTGGCAGCCATATGGCGCTTCTGTCACCTTGAAATTATGTGTGTATGTGTCTTCAAAATATTTGTCAACCTGTGGCAACCCCATTAATTCCACAGGATTTTCTAGAGAAAGGAATATCTCATAAATATAGCCTACGGTGCCTGGTTTTTATTAATGGTCTCGCATTCAAATACCAACCAGAATTAACCTTGCTACATCTCTAAGATCGAACAGGATCTTTTGCTTTTAGGCCATTGAAACCATCCTACTGACATAACAGGTAGGATTGTGATATCAAATGAGAGTTTCTGTCAGCTTTTATAATTTTTGGAGCTGGGGGTGGTGACGGTCGACAGGGAGCTGTGGCGTGGGCTGGTCCATGATGTCACGAAGATTCGGAAGTGAATAAACAACCAAGGAAGTGGTGGTAGTGCTGGTGGTTATGACGCTGCTAATATCACATTTTATACTACTTCACAGTGTTCAAAGAATTTTACATATATCAGTCATTCTTACTACAATTGTATAAAATTCATGTGTGTTGCTATCCCTGAAGAGGAACTCGGTCTGAGGCCCCATCTACACTGCTATATAATCCAGATTATCAAAGCAGATAACCCAGATTATTTGATTTGAATTGGATTATAAGAGTTTACACTGCTAGATAATTCAGTTCAAAGCAGATAATCTGGATTTTATATGCAGTGTAGAAGAGGCCTGAAAACATGGAAGGTCTTCTAGAGTTTGCAATTGAAGTAGGCTTTGGCTTCATCTACACTGGTATATAAAATCCAGTTTATCAGATTTGAACTGGATTATATGGCAGTGTAGACTCATATAACCCAGTTCAAATCAGATAATCTGCTTTGATAATCTGGGTTCTATGGCAGTACAGATCCAGCCACACACTTTTAGATACCATACAAATCAAGCAAACTTCTAGGGTCCATTGAATTTGTGGTACATTTCCTACCTCTGGAATGCATGCTCCTGTGAAACCAAACAAACCATTGGCATTATCACTCTTCTGGATTCTTAATGCTACAGTTGTGTTTTCTTGTGAGATTCGTGCTCCTCCGTGAACAGAAACAAGCTTCAGGATGAATAATTCCTCCCCTTCTTCTTCTTTATCATCCCTGGCAGAAACAATGAATGACTTATTGGTTTCTCCTTGTCGAAATTCTAAGTACCCAGAGATGGGGTGAAGGTCAGCTCTTGCTGGAGTGGCATGAAGTTCATAGATTTCCTCTTTATTTAGTTTGCGCTCATAAAGTCTCACATCTTGCATAATCCCCTTGTATCTATTGTTGCCATTCATTCCAGCACCAACTTTCATTATTCCTGGGCCTATGACAAAAACACAGGTGCATATTGCTTTTAATACATAAATTACTTTTTTAAAAAAAAAACAAATTCAACAAGTACTTGCCCTCTCTGAAACATACATACATATGTTTTTAAAAGCTATATTAATAATAGAGATGCAATTCATACTGTACTCCTTTTATTTAATTTCATCATATAATAGTAGGCTTGCCTTTTGTGTAATATTTTCATGCCATCCATTACTTTCAAAGTCTAGCCTAGTTGAGTGTGCAGAGCATCTCAAAGGGGAGCATTATGAATGAGTTCAGGATAGCAACAATAAAGTGTGGCCTGTTTTCAGACATTTACAGGGGGAAACAGCCTTTGTTTGACATTTGGATAGTTTATTTTATTCAACTAGAGCTCAAACAACCAGAATTGTCTAAATTCAGAGATTATGAAGAATTATTGTTTGATCAGAAACTAAAGTGGATCCCCCCGTGCATTCTTTGTGCATATGAAGGAGGAGGAAATAGAAGAGCCCAAAGTTTAGGGTCATGGAGATTCATTCTCCTTGGAAAGGATTACATCTGAACTAGAACAATACGAGAATCTATAAGTTGTGATATTAAGGGCAACTACAATGTTATAACAGTAGCTCTTCTTTTCTAAGTAAGTTCTAAGTGTTTTTGGCACAAATGTTACAGTTAGATAAAGTTCTCTAATAAATTTTAGAGAAGGAATTACTACCCTGACAATCTCCCCTATTTGTGCAAAATCATGGAACATGTGGTGGCCTCATAACTCCAGGGGTTCCTGGAAGACACTGATTATCTAGATCCGGCACAGTCTGGCTTTAGGCCAGGACATGGAACTGAAACAGCCTTGGTCGCCTTGGTAGATTATCTACACCGGGAACTAGACAGGGGGAGTGTGTCCCTGTTGGTTCTGCTGGACTTCTCAGTGGCCTTTGATATCATTGACCACAGTTGACCAAGTCATTGACCAAGTTTGGAACTTGGAGGTACTGCCTTGCAGTGGCTCCGGTCCTTCCTGGAGGGTCGGTCCCAGAGGGTGTTATTGGGTGACACCTGTTCGACCCCACAACCTTTGTTCCTCAGGGTTCAGTGTTATCTCCTATGTTGTTTAATGTCTAAATGAAGCCACTGGGAGAGATCATCTGGAATTTCAGAGTAAGGTGTTATCTGTATGCAGATGACATCCAAATATGTCACTCCTTACCAACTGTTACCAAGGAGGCTGTTCAGACCTTGAACCAGTGTTTGGCGGCTGTGTAGGACTGGATGAGGGCTAACAAATTGAAATTGAATCAAAACAAGAGAGAGGTCCTCCTGGTCAGTCGAAAGGCCAAACAGCACATAGGGTTACAGCCTGTGTTGGATGGGATTACACTCCACCTGAAGACTCAGGCTCGCAGCTTGGGAGTTCTCCTGGACTCATCGCTGAGCCTGGAACCCCAGGTCTCAGTGGTGGCAAGGGGAGCATTTGCACGGGTAAAACTTGTGCGCCAGCTGCGCCCATACCTTGGGAAGTCTGATCTAGCCATGATGGTCCATGCCCTTGTTACATCCCAAATAGATTAACACATTCTATGTGGGGTTGCCTTTGAAGACTGTTCAGAAACTCTGACTAGTCCAACAGGCGGCAGCCAGATTACTAACTGGAGTGACATACAGGGAGCATACCATCCCCCTGTTGTCAGCTCCACTGGCTGCTGGTCCATTTCCAAGCACAATTTAAAGTGCTGGTCTTGACCTATAAAGCTCTATACGGTTCTGGACAGCTTATTTGTCCAAATGTATCTCCTTCTACGTCCTGCCTCAGACTTTAAGATTGTCCGGGGAAGCCCTGCTCTCGGTCCCCCCTTCCTCACAAATGAGTTGGGCGGAAACAAGAAACAGGGCCTTCTCAGTGGTGGCCACCCAGCTCTGGAACACTCTCCCCAGCGAGATTTATTCATTTATTTATTACTTTGATTTATTAGTCGCCCTTTCCCGTAGGCTCAGGGTGACTCACATACATATAAAACCATGAACACCATAAAACATATAAAACCATTAAAACACAGTAAAACAATAAACAGTCCGCCAATTAAAATTGCAGTGACAAAGCAAGCCAAGCACGGCTTCCATTACTCTTGTATCTATAGATTAGGTCAGCTCCATCCCTCCTCTCCTTCACGAATAAGCTTAAATCCTACTTCTGAGGCCAGGCATTTGGGGAGCAGGCTTGATAGCTATTGCAATGTTTACGTGAACTGCCAATAGACAAAGTCTTCAGGCGCTGAATTGGATTGGATTTGGCTAAATGGTTGTTAATAATGTTTTTTAAAAGGATTTTAACTTAATGGTTTCATTTAATGTGTAATGTTGTGAAATATTATGTATGTATTCTGTATGTGTTGGCATTGAATTGTTGCCATTGTAAGCCGCCCTGAGAAGGACAGGGTACAAATGTTGGAGAAATATATATATTGCAGCCTATTTTAATTTTATGGCAAAAAGAAATGATGACTAGACCTCAAACCTGCTATTAAAATTCTGCATTGGGTTCAAATTTACACTTCTATCAAGAATGAAGATAAGTGAGTCATAAATTGATTTCAAAATGCTTCTCACTTACATGTTACTGATGCCATCTGACAGGGAGTCAGGAGATGATCTTGGAAAGCTATAGTCTTACTGATCCTTGCCTGACTTTTCTTTGCTCCTGATCTACTTTTGAAACTTTCTTGCCCCTCTGAGAATCTTTGTAAACAGTTTTCAAACATGTCAAGCAGCAGGAAGAAACTAATTACATTATTTGTTCTCCCTTGCAGGAATGAATTTAATGGTTACATCAAACGTTTGACATTGCCTTAACTCTGAGGCTGAGAGAGTATGACTGGTCCAAGAAACTGGTCAATCTGAAGTCCTGAGAACAGACAACAGGAATGGGTGCTTCCTGCCAAATAACATTCTGGTCCCAAAAGCAGAAAAAACAAGAGAAATGTACCCCAGTCAATGCACAAAGGCTTCTACTGCATGTGTTTTCCCACATATGGCAAAATAGACCAACTGTGTTTATCCCATTCTTCTCACGAGAGGAAAATATGAATGGTCTTGATGCAGGAGTGGAAGGACATACAGGAGAGAAACTGCAACTTCTGCTGATACTCAAATATAGCATTGGAATTCATTTTTAAAGGTGAAGCATTACTGTAAGTGTTAGTTATATCATGTCATTGGTCTCAGGCCTACAAAAACTAATTATTGACTTGTGTGTGTGTTGTGTGTGTGTGTGTGTGTGTGTGTTTTTTGCAAATATAAATGAATGTTGTTAGTTTTCAAATGCTCAAAATTATTTAATACTGAAGTTTGTTAGATATCAGAGAAAAGAAAAAAGGCCCATGAAAGGTATATTACTTACCATCAGCAATTGCTTCTCCTTTAAGACTCTTAATGCCTCCAGGCACAGGATTTCCATCAATGAAAAACTCAATTATGCCATCATCCAGTGTAATCAGAAGATGAAACCAACTATTTTCCTCTATATATTTCACAACTGTGATCTTAGCTGCATATGTCACATTAGACTGCAGTGGTGTATAATAAAGCCTTATGGAAACATGGGATTCATTTGTGTGGATTTTCACTCCATAATACATTGTTCCATTGCCATTATCCTTTTCTATTATGAATCCTTCACTGTTGATACTAGGAATCACCCAGGCAGAAAAGGTAAAGTTGGCAAGCGTTCTGTTCTTACTGACATGGAACTCAGGATCAACAATCCCATACGCATCCTCTTCCCCACTAAAATATAAAGCATCTGTTCCAGTGTGATGACGCCGCATGTGAGGCTGTGACTGCACTGAATTTGAAAATTTTCCAAGCAATAAGCAGTCAATCATCATTGGTAACCCTTTTTTCAGTGTACTTGATAGTATTTCCCAACCAACACGAACATCTCCAAAAGTCCCCTGCTGTCTCCATACCATGAAGCTGGCAATGTTGTTCATATCGTTTTCAGACAGAACATCTTCTGCAATTTCTGTGTCCTGGCTTTCATGATCTAGGATGAAGACCCCAAAGGGGTCATCATTAAATGGGACCATCACACTCACAGAAAGGTTGGTTTCAGCTAGTTGGCCACCAGGACCTGGGGAACCACCTGAAATACAATACAAAACAAAAAGTTAAGCAAGCTCATTATAGACCTGACTATGGATGAGCTTCAGTATTACTGACATGTTAAACCTTATTCTAATTCAAAAAAAGGTTAGCATGCTGTGCCTCCTTTCCCTATTTTGTCACTGCAATAATTATTTAAAGCAAGCAAGACTAAGAGATTTATGGGCCCATCTACATGGGCCATATAATGAGACTGTAATTGTATGTTTTTAATTGTTAATTTGTTATTATATGGTTTGGGGGGGTTGCCTTGTTACTTGTGTTGTATTGAGGGCAGAGACTGCCTGTGTAAACCGTCCCGAGTCGCCTTCGGGCTGAGAGGGGCGGTATAGAAACATGACAAATAAATAAATAATGAGGGGCTGGTCTACAGTGGCAGTACTGCAGACCAACCCTAGGAGTGGTTGGCTACACCACTCATCTGCATCCTGCTGTGACAACATGATGAAGTTCAAAAGATCTAAGTGGGCCAAGCCAGCTGAATGACCACTCTTATTGCAGCATTCACAGAACTTCAGAGACCTCCGGGTTGTTTCCAGGCACTTTTGCCAACATCAGCAAAGATGACGGGGAGAAAGGGGCTAGAAATGCTCCCCTCACCACCACCACTTTTCCCAGGGCAACTTTATCACTTTATGATATCTCCCTTGATGGACTGTCACCTTGTCATGGTGAGGGGGCTTGCATGTTCCAATAAACCTGTGGGCATGTTCCAATGAACTGTGGGGGAGGTTCCAGACAAAACACAGTCTGAAGACTCAAAGACCGCAACGGTGGAGCAGGCAGAGGATAACATGATACATGTTACAATGGCTGTGAAGGCAGAAGAAGGCTGCAACAGATTGAGAAGCCACAGTAGTCGTGTTAACTATGCCACCAGTGGAACCTCACTCTGTGAAGACTGTGTTGGTCAGTTGTGCACTGACCTCCACACATTAAAAAAAACCTCACGCACAGGCATCTTCCAAGAAAAATAAAAACAAACCAACAAAAATCCCATGGTGATCGGCGAGTGGCGACGGGGGCAGGACTGTGAAATCTGGAAGCCCCTAGTCACAGACTGGCACATGGGTGTTGGATACGGACTCAGTCATTCTATCTCAAGGTCCGAGGCAGTTGAGTAGTTCAGCAGCTGTATCCATGACTGAGCAGCCCTTTTTAGGATCCACTCTGCTCACCCCACACAGGGAAGGGGCTAGAAAAGGTGCCCTAAACATAGTCTGCCTCTCTTATCCCTGACTGGACTGCCGCATCCAGAGGGGTCACCACCCTGCGGCCAAAAAAGAAAAATGAACTTCAGAACATGGAACATACGGACACTGATGGACAACACCAACAGTGAACAACCCGAATGCAGAACTGCTATCATTGCAAGGAAGCTAGGACACTTTAACATCGACATAGCAGCACTTCAGAAGACCCAAAGAGCAGGAGAGGGACAGCTGAAGGAAGAAAAAGAGGCTACACCTTTCTTCTGGAAGGGACTGCCTGAAGAAGACCAAAGAATGCACGGAGTTGGCTTTGCTATCAGAAATGATCTGGTGAAGCATCTGACCAAAGAACCCACTGGCATCAACGAACGACTCTCAATCCTCTGAACTGAACTTGCCAAAAACCAACAGGCAACCATTATAAGTGCCTATGCACCAACACTATATGCTGATGAAGACATCAAGGAATTTTTTTACTGTCAGCTGGACACCATCCTATCGGAGATACCTAAGGAGGACAAATCATCCTCATGGGGGATTTTAATGCAAGAGTTGGACGAGACTTCGACCTGTAGCCAGGGACCATAGGAAACAGCACTCAAGGACCATCTACCCATAGAACACCCTGAAAAAGTTGAAGAATATTGGAACAAACTGAAGACCTCCATCATCACGGCCTGCGAAGAAACTATTGGATATCAAGCCAAGAAACATCAAGATTGGTGCGACGAAAATGACAATGAGATCCAACAGCTAATTGACAAGAAAAGGAAAGCTTCCAAACATAGCACAGAGACGTCAGCTGTGCTTCTAAGAAAAATATCTACACCAGTGCAAAAGCCGAGGTCCAAAGAAGGACAAGAGAACTCAAGAACACCTGGTGGACAAAGAAGGCTGAAGAAATCCAACACCTGGCAGATACCCATGATGCTCAGGGATTTTTCAAAGCACAAAGGTTATCTATGGACCAAGAAATCATGGAATACACCCTCTACACTCATCAGATGGAACCAAACTTCTGGAGGACAAAAAATCAATTGCATTATGTAGGAAAGAACACTACCAAAGCCTCCTGAATTGCAGCTCCAATGTAGCCGAAAAGGTTCTCTCACATATCCCACAACAACAAACCAGGGAAGAGCTTGCAGGGCTGGCTAGTTTGGAAGAAGTCAGCAATGCCATCAGCTAACAAAAAATAACAAATCCAGTGGATCTGATGGGATCCCTGCTGAAATCTTTAAAGAGGGAGGACCTGAGCTAACACAACTCCTCCACCAGCTCATTGAAAAAGTGTGGGTGACTGAGAAAATCCCAGTAGATTTCAAGGATGCCACCATCATCACCCTCTTCAAAAAAAAAAAAGGGGGGGGGGGGGAGAACAGACTGCTGAAACTATCGAGGTATCTCCCTTCTAACCTCAGCTGGGAAAATCCTCGCAAGAATCCTTCCAAACCACCTTCTACCCCTCTCAGAGGTCATCCTCCCAGAATCCCAGAACGGCTTCCGCCCCTCCAGAGGAACAGTGAAAATGATCTGCACTGCACGACAGCCCCAAGAAAAATGCAGGGAACAAAATCAACCACTGTACATAGCATTCATTGACCTTGCAAAGGCATTCCACACAGTGAATCGCAGTGCTCTCTGGACCATCCTCCAAAAAATCGGGTGCCCTAACAAATTTGTGAACATCCTGAGGCTCCTCCATGATGACAAGAGTCTTGGACAGCAATGGCTCCCAAAGTGATCCATTTAAGATGGAATCAGGTGTCAAACAGGGATGTGTTATTGCCCCAACTTTATTTTCCATCTTCATTGCTATGATACTTCATCTTGTTGATGGGAAGCTGCCCACCGGAATGGAAATCATCTATCAGACAGATGGCAAGCTATTTAACCTCAGCAGACTGAAAGCCAAAACCAAGGTTACAACAGCATCTGTTATAGAACTCTAGTATGCTGATGACAATGTTGTCTCTGCTCATTCAGAAGAAGACCTACAAGCCACTCTAAACACCTTCGCAAAAGCATAAGAGAAGCTCGGCCTGTCATTGAACATCGAGAAAACCAAAGTGCTCTTCCAGCAGTCACCAGCCAATCCCTCTCCAATGCCAGAAATACAACTTAATGGTGTAAGATTAGATAATGTTGATCATTTCCACTACCTTGGCAGCTACCTCTCCACAAAAGTCAACATTGACAATGAAATACCACACCGCCTGAGATCTGCGAGTGCAGCATTTTTCCGAATGAAGCAGAGTGTGTTTGAGGACTGGGACATCCGTAGGGATACCAATAGTTTATAAAGCTATTGCCCTCCCAACCCTGATATATGCCTGTGAGATATGAACTGTCTACAGATGTCACATGCAACTCCTCGAACGATTCCATCAGCGCTGCCTCCGAAAAATCCTGAAAATCTCTTGGGAAGACAAGCGGACAAATGTCAGCATGCTGGAAGAAGCAAATTCCACCAGCATTGAAGTTATGGTCCTCCTCCATCAACTCCGCTGGACTGGCCACGTTGTCCGGATACCCGACCACCATCTCCCAAAGCAGTTGCTCCACTTCGAACTCAAGAATGGAAAATGGAATGTTGGAGGACAGGAAAAGAGATTTAAAGATGGGCTCAAAGCCAACCTTTAAAACTCTGGCATAGGCATTGAGAACTGGAAAACCCTGGCCCTTGAGCACTCCAGTTGGAGGTCAGCTGTGACCAGCAGTGCTGTAGTATTTGAAGAGGCAGGAATGGAGGGCATTTTTCTTTCAGATCTGAACAAGGGTGTCACACTATACCTGAAGCATTCACCAACTTGAGAATGTAAAATTCATTGAATTCAGGAATTTTATCAGGAATAGCATGAAGAGTTATGGGCTGCATCCATTCACCATCTCTGAACTGTATAATCCCAGAGACTTCAAAGAATTCTTCTTCTGGGTCCAAAGTTGAATTGTTCTCAAAGAGCTGCCAGGCCAAAGACACATTGCCAAAGTGGCCTCTCTGCCTCAGAACCCTATGCAATAGATTTGAAACACAAAGAGAGTTTTTCTTAGTCCCTCGTCAGCAAGACCAAAAACCAGACACAATATAAATATATTTTACTGTCCTCAACACAATCACTTTTCAATACTATGTTAGAAAGGATGCAAATAATATGCTGAGCTTTTGTCTACATTTGTAAGCCAGTTCTAAAGGGACTCCTCATTGCAATACAGTGGAGAATGAGGAGGGATTCTTTTTTTTCTCTTATTTCAGTTATTAAAGAGGCTTTGTGTTTGTGCTTAATTAAGCAAAGCATCAACATAAAACCCTAACCAAGATCCAGAGAGTTTCTTTAGGTGTGTCTATACAAGCCCTAAAATGAGGAAGTTACCAGGTTAAAATGGGGTGGCTGGCTAAAGACTCTAGTAGTAAATCTGCATCTTTTCACACCAATTGACAAAAACATGTGTGGGAAAAGATGCACTTACATCCAAATTCTGGCCAAAAAATGTGCATATTTGTATCACTAGATATCCCTACACTCACAAAAACATGTGTTTCCCTTCCCCCTG
The DNA here is from genome assembly GCA_030556195.1 of Anolis apletophallus. Classification (NCBI taxonomy): domain Eukaryota; kingdom Metazoa; phylum Chordata; class Lepidosauria; order Squamata; family Anolidae; genus Anolis; species Anolis apletophallus. The sequence goes on along the minus strand of JARBWK010000006.1, from coordinate 55,368,926 downwards.
TGTATACTGCTCCAGAACAGGTACCCTTTTTAAAAATCAAAACCAGCTGATCAGCTGATTGAGCTATCAAACGGACACACAGGTGGCTCAAGGGAAGCACAAGTGGAAAGTAATTGGAACTCTTTATTCTTAACTTCATAATATTAAACAGAGCTTGGATTAAAAATGGGGGGGAGAGGTCTGGTAGATTTTTTTTTAAAAAAATCACTCCGTTATGTGCTGGACCTCATATGCATGCATGAAAATCTGTTTATATTTATATTAAGATGTTCACATGTGAACATATATAGTCTAGCGCATAACAGAGTTATTTTTAAAAAAATTAGTTGGATGCCCCCCTCCCCCATTTAAAACATGGGTTTTACTGCTGTCTGGAAGTGCCATAAGAAGTGCTTCTGCTCATATAATGATTTTTAAGTGTTTATTTAAGCTGAGGCTTTCTATATATGTCATGTAATACATTTTGCAGTTCATAGCTCTCCTGGGTGATCAGAACTAAGTTGAAGGAATGCACAGAAATATGTAGGAAGTCAGGAATAGGTTATTATGTTGTTTAAGATCCTGATGTTTACTTCAAAAAACATGTCACCAAAATAATTTCCCATCTGATGTCCACAACTATGTCCAATGAATAATTTATGGCTCCCTCTACACTTTCAAACACAATTTGGACAAGTTACATTTTTACTACAGTTGCCAGAATTTTCCAGCCAGCAAGGTCAACCAGCAAGCCACTAAGGCTTTAGCAAGTAATTCTGCTCCTGTTTCTACCTCCATAAAGAATAGCCATGCACCGCAAACCACAGAATAGAATGGGCTTTAGATATCCTAACCTATAGTACAGAAGAAGTCCTATTAAGGACAGTGAGGCTACATTAAGTATTTTCAGGTGTACCTTTACACACCTAAATGTAATGCACACCTAATGAGGAAGGGGGGTACTAGCACATCTACACTAGAGAAATCCCATTTTGCATTTTGCTCTGTGTGCATGGTACTGGATTGTCACGCCCCAAATTAACTGATAGCAAAACATGTTTTCTATGCCATCTTCTAATTGCCTTGCAAGATACAATCGAATGACACTATCTGAAACAAATCAGATAGGAATATAACATTACTAAAATCTCTTGTGATAAGAGGACTAAAACTCATCCAAGTTCAGTTTAGTAATGCACACAATAACCTATTGAAGCAGTGGTACCTAGTGGCTTTCATGTCAGTGATCCATAGGCAAAAAAAGAAACAGGTCTTTGGGAGCATTATTAATGACTGTAACTTATTATTTTTAAAGGTTTTTGTTATCGTTTTAATACATAGCTTATCAAGTCTAAACACTTATATTATTGCCTGACATTCTTCAATGGTTACACATTCAGTCTAACAACAGCTAAATATTCTGGAGTTGGAAATGTAATAATAATAATAAACTTTATTTATACCCCACCACCATCTCCCCCAACGGGGACTTGGAGTGGCTTACAAGGAGCCAAGCCTGAACAACAGAGTATGACAAAATAAAAACAAAATAAAAACAAAATATACTAAGCAACAAATAACATCATAATTACATAACAACACAGGAATACATTGAGCAGTTTAAAATTACAATAAACACAATCATGTAATGTGCTCTTTCAAGCAAGAAGTGACTGGAATGCAGCAGCCCACAAGGGGTTAGAGAACACATGTGGGGCTTGCAGGGAAGGGTGGGAGTGCCATCTTAGTTCTTTGGGCTCCTGGAGCCTGAAATAATGGAATGGCAGTGGGGATTGACCCTTGGGATTGCGGAAGGTTGTCCTGAGAGACAATCCACACAGGCCTAACATTGGCAAAGATCCGGACCTTATTAAAAGGTCCGGATCTTTGCATGTGTTTTTTTTACCTAGGGTAAATCTGGAAATCCAGGTTTACTCTGGGTTAATCCGGATTAGCCTGAAGTGTCATTTGAACACCTCTGACTAATCCGGAACCCATCACAAGCTTTAGTCCTGTGCTGAAGGACCCTATATCACCTATCTCATGGCTTACCATAGGGAATCGGGGAGGTGAAGTAGAAGTGATAAAGGCATTGACAAGAACAAATTTAGGTAAGAACAACTTCAGGCAAAGCAGAGTGGTATTCCCTCCCACAATCTTTCATCCCCCATCTTCTGGAACCAACTTGTTCATATATAGCACATACTCCACATCCCGCTTTTTCCCTTGCCCCACTTTTCTTCTTTTTTCCCCAGCAGAGCAAGCTGGGATTGTTTGCTTGCTCCTATAAAGCCACTTCCAAACTTGCTGGAGTATTTTCATGTATAGCCAAATATTTCTCTATGACCACCACTCAGACTTCAGAAAAGAAGAACAAGGAGATGGCCACAAAGTCCATTGTACTGTACAGTACACTGACTGAACAAGATGTTGTGCCAAGTCAGAAAAAAGTGCATGAGGTCACAAAAGTACAATACTATAGGAGCTTTCATCTCTGATTCACTCTTTCGATACTTTTAAAATACATATAACCAGAACTTATTAATTCAATATGTGGTTGAAAGAGCAAAATACATGTCAAATATACAATACTGCATAGTAATTAAGGATGGTTTGAAGAATGAAGTGTCAAAAAGCATTGGAAAAAAATGAAAGATACCTATGGGATTTTTTTTCCAGAAACTTGAAAGAAGAAACAGGAAGCTTCCATAAATACTTTTACTACAAAATATTTTTCCTTAGACTAGGGCATTTAGCCTCACACCTTTCTTGGATTGGAATGTTACTGTCACCATGGAATGAAACAGATTTATAGTCATATACTTTTTAAACAATTTGTGTTATCTTGGATTTTAGTATTTGACCATTCCAACATGATAGTAGCATACCTTTCCAGAAAAAAATAGTTCTTGATGCAGCTATGTCATATAGAGACTTTCAGATACATTCGAAATAAATTATGGAAGGACAGAAGAGCAACAGCAGCAATCATAATGATATTAAGGAAAATCCTTGGCTATTTAGACAAGAGTCATTACAAGCAATTCACTAACTTATCTCCATGGACAAACCAATCCACTTGTTAGAGAATGTCAATGGATTATACACCTCCTGCTGTGTTAATTGACATCATAACAAAGGTCATCATCCAAGCAAAAATAACTTTTAATCCTGTTGCTATTCTTTACATCCACGAATACGCATCAATAACAGATTTTAAATCTAAGGGCTACAAAAATTCTTCCAAGCTCCATGAGCTTTATTTTTGTCTTTTTTAAAATAAAAGGGGGGGGGGGACACAAAATAATCTGCAATTATCTGAAATAGCCATGGAAAAAAACATCAACAGACATCAAACATTTTCTTTAATAAAAAACATTATGTGATAAATTTCAAAGAAATGTGAATGTTGAGAGATCTTTCCTCTTAACATGACTAGATGTGTATCTCAATGAGTCACCCCTATTTAACAGTACGTATGATACCACCGCCCCACATTATATTTTATTTTTACATATGCATTTTATGCTTAGCATATGTTAATTTAAATATTGTATACCTGTATTATTTTTAACAGCTTCACTTTCAATTTTTCAGTTTGTTGTTTTGCATTACCATTGTATAAATAACATGTCAAATGTAATAACATTTTATAAATCCTTTTCTACTAGGAAGTGCATGTTTTTATACTTGGTGTTCTTTATACCTCCTAGAATTATAGAGTTGGAAGAGCCCACATGGACCATCCAGTTCAACCCATTGCCATGCAGGAAAAGCACATACAAAGCGCCCTGATGGATGGCCATCTGCCCTCTGTTTAAATGCTTCCAAAGAACGAGCTTCCACCACACTCCAAGGCAAAGAGTTCCACTGCTGAACAGCTGTTGTGGTCAGGAAGTTCTTCCAAATGTTCAGGTAGAACCTCCTTTCCTGTAATTTGATGTTTTTCTGGAATTTCCTCACATGGAGATCCCAGAAAAACATCCTTTTTTATATGTTAAGTCACAATATAGCCCAGAATATTGTTCTTCCTTTCTAAAGGATGAAGGGAGTAGGTTACAGTACATGTCTCAAATTTCTGGAAAAGTCCATACCTATTAAGACTTTAGCTACCAAATCAAAGTGTTTTGTGCAGTATGCAAATATTTTCATAATCTTTCATAGTGCCCTCACGGACATGGAAGTAAATTGTAAAACGTATCTACTAGGCATGGTTTCGAATCAAAAAATGGCGATTCTAAAATCAAATGGGGGGGGGGGGGTTGATTAGTAAAAGAAAGACTTAAAAAAAATTTCCAAAAAATTCTAAAATGTAACGTAAGTACTTACGAAATTCGTTAGTAATACGTATGCAATAGCATGCGGATTCCCGATGGTTTGGCCTACAACTCCCAGAAATCCTCACAGCCGGTAAATTGGCTGGGATTTCTGGGAGTTGTAGGCCAAAACTTGAATAAACCACACTGAATTCTAGATGGGACTCTCCAAATAGGAAGGAGGGAGGGAAGGAGGAAGGGAGGGGGTATTCTATTCTTGGAAGCAGCAAAAGAAAAGGAGGAGGAGGCCCCCCCTCGCTCCTCGCTGCCTCTCTCTCACCCCGATCCTGAGGGAGCGAGGGCCCAAGTTTGCCCAGGCTGAGAGGAAAAGGAAGAGGCCTGAGGCTGTGAGGAATGGTGGGAGTTGAAGTCCAAAACACGTACCTGGAGGGCTGAAGTTGGCCCCTGCGATGGGGCATGGCAGCAGAGCAACGGGGAAGAGAAGCATCTGAGAGAGCGCAGGGAGAGAGAGGAGGAGAAGCGCGCACGTGTGTGTGTGTGAAACTGGCCCCTGCGATGGGGCATGGCAGCAGAGCAACGGGGAAGAGAAGGAGGGGGGAAGCGTGGAGGACTACACTTTCCAGAATGCATTGCCTACCTAGCAGCAGCGTCACTTCCAGTTCCCCATAGAAACGCGGGAAAAAGAAGAAGCTGAATGAAGGCGGGAAGGAAATGAGGGGGAGAAGACAGGGAGAAGTGAGTACGTAGTACAATAATTAATTAATTAATAATTAAGAATTTATTACAATCATAACGCAAATTGTTGGCCTCAAGGACCGTAAAAGGAAGTCTACTTCCGGGTTCGCGGCAGCGATCCGTAAAAGCTCAAAAGTCCCATTACATACGAATCTCTTACGAATCCTTTTAATTTCCATTTCATTTTTCTCATGCCTAGTATCTACTTGTTCAAATGGGATGTAGGTTAAAAAGATTCCAAGAATTCTGAAACTGACAAATAATGTTTGTCTGAGTGTTACTTACATAAAATCATTAGTTTTGCCTTCTTCCACTACTTTACTTGTAGGTTCCAATGAGAAAATACCATTTGGATCATCATTAGCTTCAATAATTACAGTGGCCATTCCAGATCCATAGACGACTGTGTCTCCTAAGAAACAATGTTTTGTTTAATTATAAAGATCTGGTTTTGGGAAATAACCTTTCACTCTACCCCTCTAACACAAAGTCTTTCCAAACCAATAGACCTGAATTTCTAAACTGGAAAGAGGAATCATCTAGCTTTCCATATTTTGGTGGACTGCAGCTTTCAACATTTCTCACTGCTGGTCATGCCAGCTAGCGTTTTTGGAACTTGTTATCCAACATCTGGAGGACCTGAAAACAACATAGTGGAGGGCCACAAAATTCCCACTTCTAATCTAAAGACTGATTCATTTTTTTTCTCCAAACACCAGCCAAACATATGTACCTGTTTTAACATTTCCACCTTCAGATATTCTGCAGGTGAGAGGTTAAGTTTTGGCCTCGGTATGCTAGACTATATAATATAGATTCTATGCCCACATTTGGATCTTCTAGGTTATTGAGTGAGAGAACCAAGGCATCCAAGAGTAGTTTTGCTCTTCTACTGCACATAGAAAACATGTCATAACACCAAATGCTAAGCTAGCATTTGAAAGCATAACAGCCATAATCTTTAACTGTCTCATTCTTAAGTGCTATCCAGAAGACTCGGAACACATAGGCTCCCCATGTCTGTGAGGAGAATTGTCTTCATTACTTGCAAACTGATTTTTTACTTTTATAACCAATGAAGACAACAGGATGATTGTGATCTAGAATTCAGCCCAAGTTCACAGTAAAATGAATCAGCAAAATAAGTAATTATGTCTGTGTATGTGTACACACCTTCAAGTGCCTGTTGACTTATGGAAATCCCATGAATTTCATAGGGTTTTCTTAAGCAAGGAATACTTAGAGGTGATTTTGCTAGTTTCTTCCTCTGAAATATAGCCATCAACATATAACATCCATTACACAGTACTATTCTATGCTGCCATGAAATATTTCATACAACAACAGATTCTGAATAATATAACAATATTTGCATGCCAAAGATTTTTTTCCAAACATTGCTTTAATTCCCACTAAACTTACACTTTTAATGGTTTCTGCTCACTCTTTTCTTTAATCTAACTCAGACAATGAAAGATGAGTGAACACTTTATAGAAATAAGTCATGGCACAAATCAGCTGGATGTTTTTGTTTGTTTCCAAGCATGCAATTTTACAACCAGCCAAAATACATGGATTCAAATATACTGAATATTTCACAAGTGTATAAAAAGATGCTTTGATGTGAAGAGCCATAGCAACAGGAATACCCTAATGAACATCAGCTCTCTAAAATATCAATCATGATGTGAGGAAAACAGCATCAGAAAAGAAACAGCTGCTTAGTTTACATAGATCAAATAATCATTTGAACCTGTAGAGTTGAAGAGAATTATATAAAAAGTCTCATCTGACTCAGGAGTATCATCATCTTTGATAAACACAGTTATGTTCTGTTCTCTTATTCCAACATCAAAGGAAAGCACGCCACTGTTTTCACTAAAAATGAAGTCTCCTTCTTCAGTACTGGCTCCTCCATTAACAGAATACAAAACTGAAACAACATCAGCATCAGAGCCATTTCTAATGACTACAAAGCCAGCAATGCCACCTTCATGAACCTTCACAACGATAGGATCTGAAATAGAGATAAAAGGACATTAATGCTAAAAGGTTAGGGTTTCAGATATTTCCAAGGATATCTACTACCAGGTGAAATGCTCTATGTTATTGAATGTATCCATGTATCCATTCATTTTCTCTATCACAAATAAATGGAAATCTATGAACCACTAGCAAGTCCCTGAACAAAGGTTAACTGCCATTTTAAACCTTTTAAAACAATACCATAACTAAAAAGGAAGCAAAATATAAAAACCCAGAAAAATGTTCCAAGATTTTGAATGCTTAAAAACTAATACAATAAAAATTCTGAATGAGCTTAGAGCTGTTTGTCTGCTTTCATTTTCTATTTGCTCACACTCTGATTCAATCACATGTGTTTCCATAGTGCAATATCCTTTTGACTTGGAACAGAGGTAATAATTGCAGTTAGTTCATGATTTGCAACACTAGACATTTCAGCTAAGCATGGATACCTGTAAGGAGTAAACTAATTTCAAACTGTGCTTTCATATCCCAATTTGATATTCCTATTACATAATAACATTATTTGGTTTTTCACACACCATAGAGTCACAGTACAACTGCATTCAACCAATACTTAATGAAAATACAATATGCTCCAAGAACAAGCTTATTCGTCCTCCTCTCCCCCCCTCTCTCTCTCTGGGGGAGGAGAATTCTGGCTCTTTTTCAATAGTAAAAAAAATGCTGGTAGAACATGGCAATACAGCTCAGAAACCACACAACACTCCAGTGATTTTGGCTGTGAAATCCTTCAACAATACAATAAAATAATAAAAGTGTGTTTGTGTGAAGCTTCGAGCCTATGGAAACTAGATACTTTTTTTAAATGAGAAAAAGTACAAGAAAAAATGGCAATAGGAATGGCTATAGCTACTTTTAAATCTAACTTTGCATTCCTTTCCAACACAATACAAGGGTAGATTCTTAATAGATATATGTTCCACATTGAGTGGTGTCAGAAGTCACAAGTGTGTGTTGGGGGGGGGAGGGAGAGAAGGGTATGGGTTTATTTAAAAGTCATAATTGTACAGTTATTAATAGTTATAATGATCTGCACTGGATTGCTGTATAATGTTTACACAATAAAATAATTTAAAAAAAAAAACAGATCCTGTCCTGCATGACCAGTCAACCCCTGCAGTGGATTGTTAGATATATTTGAGAGGACAAGTGCCATAGGTTGACTCTCATAGTGGCAAAATTCCTTGCAGTGGCAACAAGGCTGAGAAAACAATGAATGTCCGATAGGGGTATTACTTGAAACCATTTAGATGTATTTTGTACAACTGACTTCTCCTGAGATGGGAGAATTTATAATGACTGTTGGTTTTACTGATGGGTCTATGGACCATAAACAATATTGTATTGTATTTTTAAAAGGAATAGCTACAGAAGGGGTTTCGAAACCAGGCAAAACTAGCATGTCTATTGATATTAAAATGTTAGCTACAAAGAGGATCTCTCTTACCTGCAAAATAAATTGGGTCATCATTTTTTGTAATCTGTAAGGTTGCAGTGGTTATATTTCCCATTCTAGCACCTCCTGTATTATTGAAAAGACTAATAAAGAACACTTCCATTTCTTCAGGTATCTAAAAATAATTATATTATTCATGTTACAGATTTAAAGCAGAACTGCCAGTCACACAAGCTAACAAATCATGGTAAAAAATTGAGATTTTTAGAATAACTGTAAATACTTACAGAGTAATAAAATATAGGCTATCTGTATTAATTTTAGCTCCCTAGCACTTTATGATATACTTTAGTCACAATGAGTACACACAGATTATCTTCCCATTGAAATCAAGAGAATTCAAAAATGCTGAGGCTCTCTCAATTTGGCCAGTATTTTGTTGATAGACTGCAGTTCCGTTTACACCTTTTGCCCAGTTTTACAGCAGTGGTAAAGGAAGGCAAATAGTATCTGTTGTTTCTGAGCAGCTTTTCCCCCTCTAATGCCTTACTTCTCTCATAGCTGCAACACCCACCGCTTTTGTTCTTTTCTCAAAACTTTGGACATGTTTGTGGAGTGCACTAATAGGATTCCAGCCTTTGCTGACAATATACACATTATATATATGCGCAACTGAGCCTCTCAATATTCTTATCTCTCAAGAGTTTTTAAAAATACATCCAGCCATTATGAATACAGACCTACTTCATCCAGCTACTTATCAGTGTCTCTGTTTAAAAGTTCATATAGTTTTAAGTTTGCCTTCATATTTTTCTATATTAATTCAAAGCTATGTTGATTAATCACTTATGAAAGCAATATAACAACTATTGAAGTCTTAGTTTATTTACCATGATATACAACTAATGGCAAACATTAAAACTGTCTTCAGGCTATTATATCCTACTTCAACATTTGTAAGTTAGTTGCCAGGTCCACTCTCTGTATTGCATTTGAAGGCATTTTGAATATTGAATGCTGAATGACATATTCTATGGAATATTGAATGCTGAATGACATTTCTAAAAGATTCCTGATTATTGAATTCATTGGATGAAAGAGAAAGAAAAACACAGATTCCAACTCTTGACATATCAAAGCAATTCACTGTAAAATTAGTACTAAATTCCCATTTTTTTCAATGAGCAAAAAAAGAAAGTAATATAACTTATTCAACCCCTGGCCTTTCAAGAGTGGGATGGAAAACACCCCAAGATCTACACAGGAATTCTTTTCCCTACAATCAATTTCCATGTATTTTATCTATATTTGACTCTCCCATTATAAAGAAAATATTCTTTTATGCTTACCTCATCAGGAACTGAATAAATTGTGATATTTTTGGAATATTCCTCATTCCCAAAGTAAACTGTCCCTTGTTCAGGAAATATATCTGCTGTAAAAACTGGGTAAGTTGCCCAGGACACATTCACATTGCCAAAGGTTCCTTTGCTTCTTACAACTGGAAACACAGCTTTGAAAAATGAGAAATGGACTAGTAAATAATAAATAAATAAATTATCAAAGACATGTTACAGAAAACTCTAAAGAAAAGCATTTAAGAGATATGACTTTTATTATGAAAATATATAAACAACTGCACTTAAAATAGGATAGCACAGTATTATTATAACTGTGTATGTAAAATATACAATACAAAACTCCATGCTTCTGAGACCAGTGATATACACCTAAAATCATCATCATTTTTTTCAGCCAGGATATGACTTTGAGGTATATACTTATTCATAGGAATCAATGTGAAAACCTTTGCGTACTAATCATGTATGGCACTATATTGCTGTCACATATGTAAGGCCTTGCTGTGTTGTCTGGGCTTCCTGACTTACATTCACAGATCAGGAAGGAACTATAATACTGTGGCTCCAGTGCTATGAGGGTATCCTATGAAGGAGACTTGAGAGACAATGCAATTCAGTTGGTTATGAAATGATCTAAGTTTCAAAACAAATTAAAGTACAATGGAATAATGAGGAATTACCAGCATAGAAGTCTCTCCCTTTACTTTCATTAATTGTTACAACCAGTCCTTCCTCAGCAAACTGAATTATTCCATGTGGATCATCATTCTTCAGAATGGTTATGTTGACTTTTGTGGCATTTCCCAGCTTACTTGGTAGTTCACCATGGCTACTGAGTACCACTGAGTGAAATTCATCCAACTAGAACAGGGAAACTACATCAGAACAACATAGAGAGGACTGGCAAAACTCACAGCAAGAAAGAGATTAATCCAAAATGCATTGTTGGGGGACGGGGGGGACGGGGACTAATAATAATGCTTTGATATTTTCAAAATGAAGCAGACAAAAATACCAAATTTCATACCAAATTATAAAACTGTCATATTTCACCATATTAAAAGTTTAATAAAAGTTGTACAATGCAATACACATTGTGACTAACTTGTCACTATGGGCCATGGTGGACCTTCCAGTTCACACTAATAAAAATTATATTTGCTTCTAGTATTATTACATGACAATTTTTGGGACAGAATCCTATAAAAATATTGTGGTAATAAACATAGCAAAATTGCACAGTTGTTAAACTCAAGTTGTTAAGTCCAGAACTAGAGTAATTCATTGAGTTAATGAGAACTTAGTATGTTAATACATGTCAGTTCCACTGATTCACTTGAACTACTCTGTTTAGATTAACAGTTCAATTTAGGGTCAACTGTCAAGAACAATACTGAAAATCACTCTGTGATTCAACAGACTACTCTAGAAATAAGACACATTTTAATACTTCTCTATTACCTGAAGCAGGACAGTGGTAATAATAGTGCTTAAAGTGATAGAGATATACCACAGACATAAAAACTATAATAAAACTTCAAATAAATTTATATTTTACTAATCAAGCAATTTTAAGATGTTCAGATTAGAAGATGATGCACTTATTAGAAAAAAAGCTTAAGTGAACTGAATGAGATTTAGTTCTAATTATTGTAGTTCATTCTAAATTAACGTAAACAAGCTTTTGAGCTTTGTTTTGTTTTTCAATCACACTATTACTCGAGCTGAAAAGAAATTTCAGTAGACATGTTTTATATATACCAACTATATGCTGTTTTATTTTTTAATATATCAAACCTCTTTCTAAAAATGCTATATTTAATAAAGATTTTTTTTAAAAAAAATCAGATAAGGTGACATCATTCTTTTGTGGAAAAATGCCACAGCCAAGGAAGACTAGGGCCCCATCTGCACCAACCCAGGATCCAGGCTCAGTCTGGCATGTAGGTTGCTAGATTGGATCCAACAGGAGTCCACACAGAGACTAATCTCAGCTACTAGGTAGATGAGAGGAAGTCCCCACTGCCTACTGAGTGGCCACTCCAAATGCCTCCCATCATCTCCCATGTTGCGGTGGACTCAGCCACAACATGGTATCTACCTTTTCCCTGTTGCTCACTTTGACATCAGCAATGGCGATGGGAGACAAGGAGAGGAGAGATTAAATTCCCCTCCTCTCCTCCCAGCCTGATGTCAGAGCAAGTGATGGGGAAAGTTCAAATGTTAGTTCAGACAGAGACAACTATGACATGGGCAGTGGGGTGATGGGACTGCTACCCTGCATTCCCAGGCCACCAAACTCCCTGAAACACAGGAAGGCCATCAGGATAGTTGCAGTTGATTCCAGTTAGGAACAAGTCCCAACTATCTTCACTGTCCCTAAATCAGACTGGAAAAATTGCGACCACTGATGCGTGAAAATAATATATATTTTTAAAACTACACGCAATCCAATTGAAACAATAGAAAGAGAATAATATCTACAATTGCAAGATAAACATGTGGAATTTTTCTTTCTCTACCTCTGGAATTCCATCTATTCTTGTTAAGAGGGTAATTTTGATTTCTCTTTCCCCGGGTTTAAATTCCAGAACTCCTGTGTTCCCATAAAACTCGTTGTCTCTTGGCTCTACTGTGTAATGTAGAAACTGCTTAATAAGGGCTCCTCTGGACCGAACAATCAGAAGTTCAACAGATTCTCCTTCCTATAAAACAAAACAGAGGTCCAAAAAGTAAATGGTATTGTGTGGTACAGTTCTCCTATGTAAGCAATTAATATCTATGAACTTACTTTTATCTTAAAGGGCCCTCTTGAAGAGGAAGCAAACTCAAACACTCCCCCAGGATCATCATTTTCTAGAATGATTAGTTCACGAATAGTATATTCAGATTTCAAGATTTGATTTTTTATGTTCACCCTGAGAAAGGGGATTTGAAAGTATGTAATTAGTTTCATGCTAAAACTGCCAAACTCTACAGTAATAAAAGACAAAACAACAGGACTTCCCAACCATCAACATCTCCAACTGCTTGTTCTCAATGAGTGTAAGTTTGGATCCATCATTGACTTCCATTTGGAAGCAGACCACATGAGTGCTACAAGTTATTTTAATGTATTAAATTTTAATATTTGTCTCTTGAATTCCACATATATTATAATGCAAGTTAGAACTCTTCCTCCAGATGCTGTTGTTTTCCAACCTTAGCCAATATTACCCATTATGCTATTCAACAACATCTGAAAGGCCATAGGATTCCCAACCATGCTATGAAGTCTTGCTGAGGATAATATTAAGATGTATATAATGTAACCAACTCTTACTTCATGGGCCTCATTTTATAAAAGTATGTTTTGACACAAAGCTTAGATGCAAAAAATAAACATGCAAAAATCACACAGAGGAAGATCATAAAAAACAGTGATTTGTGCAAGTACTTAACAGCAAACTTTGCTTCTAAGAATGTAGTTGAATTGAGAGGTGGTAAGGGGAAAATGGTTTTCCTAATGCTGAATAAACTCTGCAATTTAACTTTCCCTCTTCACATCTGAGGGAAAATGTTAGTCAATTCAAATCTTTTGTTTCTAAATTCACTTCAGACAGAATGTGTCCCCAGATTTTTCAAAATCAATTATATCCTGTGTTGGAGAGTTGTGTAGCAGAGATGAATTAAAATACTTTCAGTCTGCATAAGAAGCTTTTAAAATGGCTCTACTTCTAATGTTTGTATGTATTCATATTAAATGTAAATCATAACCAAAGTTCATGTTCTGTTCAGTATTTGTTAAATAAATATCTAGTCTCCTGATGTGTATAAAAGCTGCAATGTTATGAGGCCCATCTACACTACCAGATAGTGCAATGTGGAGAGCGCATTAGCCTGGGGTGTTCAAATGACACACCAGGCAAATGTGATTTAACCTGAAACAAATATTTTAATTCAAGTTTATTCTGGGTAAAAATCCTGCAAAGATCTGAATCGTCCAAAAATATCCATATTTTTTTCAGGTATGGGGGGTGTGGAGAATCGCCATCCACAATACCAGGGAAGTGTTCCCAAAACCATTTCATGCTTCCCTGGCTAAGCAGCGCAAGGTCATGGGATGGCAGTGCCACCCTCCCTGCACTCTGTACCACAAATACCAGAAGCAGCCTTTCTACTGTTTCCGGATGCTTTCCTTCACTTTGTGGTACTCAGAATGATATGGCGGTGCTTTGGAGAGGGAATTTCCCAACGCCTCACTCCAAAGCTCCATTACATCATTTCTGAGCATTGCAGAGCTAAGAGAAGCCTCTAAGAAGCATAAGGAAGCTGTTTCTGAAATTTTGGGCACAATATAGGGTGCAGGGAGGGGAGGATGGTGCTGGCCGTGCCTGCCCATGCTGAGCACGCATCGGCAAAGGTGAATGTATGGCTGCCACCCCCACCACCAAAGAGGAGGGGTTTTCCCCACTCACACATGTGTGGTCTCCAAATGGACACGAACAGGCATTTTATGCCTGCTCATGTCGCGTTTTGGCAAGTGTAGAAAGACCCATGTTCATAGATCATTTGTACATAGTTTTTAATTATCAAGTAAGTTTCACTGAACAGAGCAGAAACACTAAGTAAGTATACATACAACTTCAGACTGTTACCTAACATATTTTGCTGTGAAAAAAGATTATGTTACAAGAGCAGGTTTTCTGTTCTATTCTGTCTTCATCAAACACTGAGCCATGCATTCATAGATTTTTTTTGTAGTTATTATTCATAGAGCCTAAGTAATGAAACGGTTTTAGTCAGCTATCCCATGCTCACAAATAAACTGGCAATAGGAAGCATGCATTGCCCAAGGAGGTCTGTGAAGCATGGGGCTTCAAAAGGAAAGAAATATTAAAGGAGACAGAAGCTTGTCCAGACCAACCACTTCCAAAACAGAGTGCTGATTCAGTGAACACAAAGACACAGCTTGCTGCACTTACCCAAAGTACACGACAAACCTTTCTGTCTGTACCCTGTCAATACAGAGAGAAAGAAATGGGGGTGGGAATAAAAACCACTATTTGCCAAATTTTTTGTAAGAGACTTCTATAGAAGGGAAGAATAAGGCAGGGAGTGAGATTTTTTTAAAAAAGTGCCTTTCTAGCAGCTAAAGTTCACTTCATGGGAATCCTACTTCCTTGGCACACAGTCGTTTGACTAATGGTAGCAAGAAATTCAATAATTCCCACTCGAGGGAGATGACCCCATGACCAATTGGGATGTCAAGGGCTATTCAAGGCCTTCCTTACCAGCGCTGCTCTAAGAGCTATAGCTACTAAGTGCCAAGCATAGTGAAGCTGTACAAGCCACAGCAGCTGAATAAATTTTATTCAGTGCCACTTGTAATTACTTGGTGCTTTTAATTGGGCAAAAACAATCCATTTTATTCATGGAGGTATAAACCTCCTGGACCTGTCATTCTAGTAAGCTGCCCAAATAATTGTCTAAGCAGATAAAGAAGGGCAGGGGGTTACCATTGTTTAAATGTTGTAAGGAGGACATAGTTGAAAGCCCTAATTTAAACGGGCATGAAAACAGCATGAAGTTATTTGTAGCTCCTTTTTTCAATAAATCAAATGGTAAGAATGCTGTAAACAGGGAGAACATTTTCCCATAAGTCCCATATTATTTCAGTTTTAAAAGGATGCTTAGTGTTGAAGCACAAGTATTTGACAGAAGATAAAAACCAGAAATGAATGGATGCCTCTGATGCTAAATCTTGCTTTTTAAAGATGCCAGTTACTTTGACTTATATTAAATGCTATCGACAGTTTCATTTCTCATTGTATACAGTTCACTGTTGGAAAAAAGCACATAAGTAGGACATGTTTCTCTGGAAAGTGAATAAATTCCTACTCATATTAAAGAACTGTACACAGCAAGAAAACCTTCCAGGTGTTGAAGTACATATTCCATCATCTCTAACCACAGCTTTATGTTAGCTAGGGCTGATGGGAGTTATAACACAACATCATTTGGAGCAGCTCAGATCTTTGCTTTTAGTTAACAGTTGGCTTTCACCAACTTCATTTGGACTCTACCTTCTGCCTGTTCTAGGCTGCAGCATTGAATAAAGTTATGATTGTTCAAACAAACAGCATATGATTCCATGTGTACATTCAATCTGTAGCACAGAACATGACTAGATAAGACATCTATCCGTAACAAGTGAAAATTACTCTTTCAGGTTTGACAGACCAGCATAAGGCAACTTTGACACTGCTAGATTTGATCTAGTATAAGGCAACTTTATATTATGCATCACTGTGTGGGAAATATGTTAGTTACATTACTCTTGACACAAAATGACTTCAACACACAATTTTATATTAATTCATTCATGATTCTACCTTTAGAAAATACCTATACATATTCATTAATTATGTACCACTGCTCTAATTACTGATTAGTAAATGTTATACTGATCACAAATAGAAGGTGCCCCAAAATTTGAGGCTCGAGTTTGCTTAATTTTAAACTCTCTTTGGTATGTTATTTTTTCTTCATGGGAAAATTAAAATAAAATTCATGGTTTTTACAGTGCAAAATATTAGAAGCTTCAGCCAATGGTTGCTGTTGTTTATTCATTTAGTGGTTTTTAAAGTGCAAAATATTAGAAGCTTCAGCCAATGGTTGCTGTTGTTTATTCATTTCTGACTCTTTGTGACTTTATGGACCAGCCCACGGCAGAGCTCCCTATCAGCCATCACCACCCCCAGCTCCTTCAGAGTCAAGCCAGTCACTTCAAGGATGCCTTCCATCCATCTTGCCTTTGGTCGGCCCCTCTTCCTTTCTCCTTCCATTTTCCCCAGCATCATTGTCTTCTCCAAGCCTTCCTGTCTTCTCATTATGTGGCCAAAGTACTTCATCATTGCCTCCAATATCCTTCCCTCCAATGAGCAGTGTGCTTTATTTCCTGAAGTATGGACTGGTTGGATCTTCTCGTGGTCCATGGCACCCTCAGAATTTTCCTCCATTCAAAAGCATCTATCTCCCTTTGCTCAGCCTTCCTTATGCTCCAGCTCTCACATTCATAGGTTACTACGCGGAATACCATTGTTTTAACTATGCAGATCTTCATTGCCAGTGTGATGTCTCTACTCTTCACTATTTTATTGAGATTGGTAATTGCTCTTCTCCCAAGAAGTAAACGTCTTCTGATTACCTGGTATAAAACACTGGCTAAAACTCCCCGTCACCAAAGCAAGTGAATTGATATAGGCAAATATGTGGTTAAATATTTTTCAGGGTAAAACATGAAGGAAAGAGCAACTGGGATGTAATTATTAACATTTTTTTTCAAAGGTAGCAAAGAGTAATTTTTTACAATTTTCTTCCTGCTGTGAGAAAGACTTCAAAAACCATGCCGTTTTCAAAGATTCATCATATAAATATTAATCTATAGGCTGAAAATGAGGTTTTTGATGCAAAAATATTTTTCCTATGCCAATCAACCATGTGTAAATTTTACACATAATAAATCCCCAATTACAAGATAGCATGCAGCAAAACTAGTATTTTCTATATAGGATATTTTGCATCAAAACATTATTTTCCACATAGAAAATGCTGTGAATTTTTGTGTTAAATAAAACCTGAACTACAAAAAAATCTTATTAGTTCAAGATTCTTCTTGTCATTGTTTCTCAACACTCAAAAATGTGTTTAAACATATTTTCAAATATCCTTCCCATCCTAAAGAACAATTGACTTTTTAAATCAGCAAATTCTGGGAAGCTTTTCATGCATCCACCCACACTGCATGTATCATCTTTCAAGAAATGAACATAAATTTCAGATGTGGATGTATTTACATTTATGATTTGATGACAATTGCCATGATCACCTTAAAAATCAAGCAACTCTGTGGGATTCTGTCTGAACTTTACATCTCATCATAATTCACTGGTGGGAAGAGTCACCATTCAGTGCCCCAGCAATACCACAGAATACCTTGTTAGTAATGTTGCCAGGCTTTTCAAGTAAGAAGTCAGATTGGGAGAGAGATAATAGTTATGCCATCAAATCTACATCCTCCATCCAGAACTTCAGCCACAGTTTCTAACATGTTATTTCAGTCATGGAAGGCCACATACTCCAATCAGGTCCCATATTTGAATCTTTTATTTCCACAGAGACCTTGGAATATTCTTAAGCTGAAGTCTAGCATGGAGTCAATGCTTGTTAAGTCATCAACATAGCCTCCTTCCCACAGGGTGCATAGCGATTTCCTTAATTCAATTGGCTTTAAATGATACAGAATGATATCCTCAACCCATTTACAACAAACTGAAATCTAGAGCTATCCTGAATGCAGACCTTTAAGTGACAGAGAAGAGCTATTTTCTGTGCTAACTGGTTATTCAGTACACACTTTTCTTTAGTTTTAAACTAGTGTGTATGAACACCTTTGAACACAGCACTGTAAAAACACCAATATTTGTACTGTTCAGAAGTCTAGAAAGACTTGTTGAATTACCTAACTCTCAGCTATTTCATAATACTCACTGGACTGCTGCAGACTTTCAAACAAATCAAAGCAAGCAACCTACTGTTGGCCTTCTACATTATCACTACTCAATTGATGGGACCTGTCACCAGCTCAAGCCCAGGAGACACATCAGTAACAATAACAAATAGTTAGTTAACTACCGGTCTGAGTCCCTCTTCTGAGGTCGAGAAGATGGGGATACAAAAGTTTTAAATAAATAAAATAAATTAACAAAGTTTCTCCTGTGAAGGATATAAGCAATAAGCAGTCACATGGAACTCCTTTTTATCTCCCAGTAAATGTGTTACCAGAAAGAAAGGTCTAAATGATGATAAGCTACCTGAAAAATACAAGAATTAGCAAAATGGAGCAAAATTTGTTGTTTTGGAAACAAATACAAATAATGACTAAAGCAACAACCCCAAACTAACTGAGCATAACATGCAAATACACATTGTGAGTTAGATCCATATTTAGATGCATGCACCTGCCTTGCAGAAATCTGAACTGCTCACTTAAGTTATCATTAACCTGTCTTCTTGCACACAGGTTAGCACATTCATCAGGGTCCCATAATCCCCCTACCTATGCAACCATTTTGGTTTCAGTTGCCTGTTTGGGAACACCTAAATTTGAATCCAACCAACTGTGTTTAATAGGGACTACTCCCAGCTATGTGCACACAGTTTAAACAGTTGTGGGATGGAGAGTTGTCTGCTCACAGAGTAAACAATCTTTGCTATGATGGAGGGATATGTTGAATTCATTTCAACAAACTATTCTGTCACAGTACCTGTCTAATGACAATATCAGGGTCTCATTCATTTCAGGGATGTCATCAGCTAGGACAATTATGTTGATTGCTGTGTCACTTTGTCCAGATAAGAAAACAACAGATCCAGAAAAAGGTCTTATATCATCAATAGTCACTGCTTTTAAGTTGTTCCTAGATGGTATCAGGCTCCAAAAAACAGTGGCTTGTCCATCAGTCCCATCCCGATGCAAGGGAATGGAGATCTGGAAGGCATACCAAGTTTGTGAGTTTTGTACTTTTCCTAAATAGACACAAATGCATTTCTGGTCACCAGACCACAACCCTTCTTAAATTCTGACAACACATGTCTGAAAGTATGACCAAGAGCTAAGAATTAGTTCATCACCCAGATCACAAACACACATAATCATCTACAGTAGTCTCTGCATAGGAAAAGTGCTGCAATTTCTGAGAGCAACATAGCATTTAAGAACTTAGATACATAAGAACTATATTAGATCTGACCAAAAACCTATCTAGCCCAACTTTCAGTGGCCAGTCATACATCCATGTAAAGTCCATAGTTGAATATAAATATCTCAAATGCCATCCAGTTTGTATTTATCACCAATTTATACTGAGACACATACTGCTTCTAATCTTGATTTTATCTGGAATTGGGAAATCACAATTTTAATATTGCAGAGAGAGCCAGCTTGGTGTAGTGGTTTGAATGCTGTTCTGGGGAAGGGAGCATGGATTAATGCAGTTTGACACCACTTTTACTGCCATGGCTCAATTCTATGGATTCATGGGCATTGTAGTTTGGTAGAGAAAATTAAAATCATGAAACTACAGCTCCCAGGATTCCATGGTATTAAACCATGGCAGTTAAAGTGGTGTCGAACTGCATTAATTTTACAGTGTAGATACACCCATTGACTCGAGAACAAAGCTGAAATTCCTTCTTTTCCATGGAAACCCATTGAGTGACCCTTGTTACATCACACTCCCCATTCTTAAAGGTAACAGAAACCCTTTCATAACCAGTTCTGTCACGAAAACACTTGCCACCAGTAGAGGTGACTTGAATGCACCTATCTATCCTCTAAAGCAGGCATGGGCAATCTTTGGCCCTTCAGGTGTTTTGGACTGCTCTAATGTAACATACAGGAATAACATTGGGGAAAATATTACTTACTTCTGTAAAAGCTGAATCTTCCGGCTCCTGTAAAACTATTGGAAGGTTGCTGAGAAAACCAATTTCCCCATTTGCAATGTCAGGTGTGATTTTTAAGGAGATGTTTTGGATTTCACCTAATCTAGGGCTTACAGGTGGGATCAGAGGAATAATATTCAGCAGTTCAACCCTTTTCATCTGCAATAAGATAAATCAAGACATTATTACTTTCTGAGAGCTAGTGTGGTATAGTGATTTGAATGCTGGACTATAACTCTCGTAACCATGACTCGAATCCCTGCTTGACACAAAAGATAGGCAACCCTCACTAAACAAATCTTGCCATTTTTGGGTTGTCATAAATCAGAAATTACTTGAAGGTATATAATAAATATAGCATTTGTAGCTATAGCATTTGTACACCTGCCCTAATTTTTTGTTAGACTATGCAACATCCTTCTAATTTAAAAGAAAGAATCCTGTTGTTAAAATTATCATACTATAGTCTCATTACAAGAAGAATTAACTTTACACCCTGTCAGTTATTCTGGGAACACACCAATATACACTTCAAATTCCTTTTCCTTGTCACATTTGAACACATAACATGAGGGGAAAAAATTACATTTTCAGATCTCCATCCAAAACAGTGATTAAGTTAATGGCTGAAGAATGTAATGTATGAACATTCTTAAATCAGTCCTAATCATCTTGTGGTGAAAAAACCCCCCAGATTTTATTAGAACTTGCCAGAAAACTCTTAGTGAATTTATATTCAGAATCAGATGACAAGGAGAAATTTAAGTACTATGAGCAGAATCAATTTCTGGGATTTTCATCCTACATTTGTGATTTTTTGTGTGTCAGAAGCAACTTGAGAAACTTCAAGTTGCTTCTGGTGTGAGAGAATTGGTCATCTGCAAGGACATCACCTAGGGGATGCCCGGATGATTGATGTTTTACCATCCTATGGGAGGCTTCTCTTATGTCCCCGCGTGAGAAGCTAGACCTTGACAGATGGGAGCTTACCCCGCTCTTGGATTCGAACCGACAACCTGTTGGTTGACCAGTCCTACTTGCACAAGGGTTTAAGCCATTGCACCACTGGGGGCTTGTACATGAGTATATGTGGTAGATTCCTTCTTAACTAGATTTTCAAGCTCATTACAAACAGTGATATTAAATTCTGGCCACAATATGATTATGTTTAAGGACATCAGCTGTTTGCAATGGTTAATCTGTGACTAGAGTAGGAGAAAACCTCTGAGGATAATTTAAAGTTGGGAACATTAGAGACAGATTTAAGGATAAATAGTAGCATTACTAGCGGTTTCATATGCACTGAGGTTTTTTGGTTTTTTTTAAGGAAATGGAACAATCATGGCAAAAGTATGCATAACAAGTTAGGATAATTTGAAACTGTATAATAGGCAGCATGGTGTTGTGATATGAATGTTGTACTAGGACTATGAGGACCAGGGTTCAAATCCTTACTCAACCAAGAAAACACTGGTTTCAGCCTAAAAGGAAAGTTATAGCAAACCTTCTCTTAGTAACTTAATAATTTCCCCCAAGAAACCCCCATGATAGCATCTCCATAAACTGGAGTTGAAAACATGTAACAATAATAATTACCTGTACTAAGAAATGGGCTCCATTTTGAAGAAATGCGTCGTTTCTTATTGGTACTTTTACAATGTCTTCAGTTTTCCCTTCTGGTATGTAGAGGATGCTTTTTCCAGAAATGTTTAGAACACCTTCTTTAGCTCTCTCAGGATCCACAGGACCGGCAGGAATATATACAACTGTATAAGATAGCTTTACATCTCCCACTGTTCCTCCTTGCCTTACAAAGCTAAGGGACAAAAACCGTCCATCTGGGCTGCTTTCTATCCTCTGATTCTCCAAAGGGTAGAACTTTACCACACCATAGACATCATCGCTGTCTTGTATGTAAAACAAAAGCTGCAAGAATTACAATGACAAAATATCATTGGGTTTTATTTAAATAAATACCATGAAAAACTATACTGTATTATTCTATCATTGTTTATGGCTTTGACTAGATTTTTCTCTTTCCATTGAATTTCTGGATTTTTACATCCCTCTTATTCTGACAGGATGGCCCATGTAGTCTCTTCCAACTCTAAGATTCTTATTACATTCATCTGAATGTTTATTCTATATATGTCTTGAACTAAACTGCTTATAGTAGCAACTCACAGTACAGAGGTTCAAGTAACCTGGTTTACCCCAAGATAAAAAATGGAAATCTTTGAGTATTGTGCAGATGTCTAAGAGCGACTTCTTAGCCACATTGGGTCTTTAATGTGCTACTGCAGAAAGATGAATATATTTTAAACCCTTTCAGGGCTGCAACTAAAGGAACAGAGAAAATAGTATTGTCGCTTGGCAAGGACAACTTGACTTTATTTATCTATATATATAAAAAGGAAGTGGTCGTGCAACGAGGCAAATGCACGACAAAACTACATGTCCCACACACACGAAAATCACAGGGCCACTCATCCATACCCCGAGGTCCATACTCCAGCCACAAAAACACACCGAAACACCACACAACATCCCCGAAACACAACATTACTACGCATGCGCAAAAACCCCGAACACACAAAATGGCCGCCATCAAAACATCACAGTACCGAGCATGCGCAACATCAAACCGCATCCCAGCAAGCCCCAATCCACAAGCCCCCTCCATACCTGCCCACTACCCCACAGAAACAAGAACACGCACATACACCTCTTCCGCTGCCTTATCAACCTCCTTCGCCACCTCTACGCCACTCCCGAACATGATCGGCATGGCTGACGCCATGCCCCCCCTCCTCCACCATTTCAAAAACACTCCTGAGACCAAGGAGGCGACCGGCACGGCCCGCGTTCAAAACGGCGAGGGAGAAGGCCACGGCCGGGCCACGGCCGGGCCACGGCGCCTCCGGCACATCCCGGGTCTGGGACCCGCAGGGAGGCCGCGCAGGAGGCTGAGCAGACAGCGGAGGAGACGGCCAAGACATGCGGGGTCTTCTGGGAAATGTAGTTCCTTCGTGCCGCCTACTTTTCCCGCCGTCTCTCTACAGTCTTTGGACCTGGGTTGCGCGCCCGGCGTCCTGGCCACCTCCTCCGCCGTATCCTCGCCCTCCTCCGCTGCCTCCCTGCGGGTCCTGGACCCGGGACGCGCAGGAGCCGCCGTGGCCGCCTTTATCCCGGCATCGCCCGTGTGGGTCAGGTCCGTGGGCGACTAGAAGACGGCAGAGGAGCCAGAGGAGCCGGCCAACATGCCTCCCACGCAACCCAGGTCAAAAAACTACAGATAGACAACGAAAAAAACCACCACCACCAAGGAACTACAGTTCCCAGAAGACCCCGCACTGCCCACTCTCCGCCCTCCTTCCCACTGACCAGAGACAACACAGAAGAACACCCTAACCACAGAGAGAGGTAGGCACGCTCCCGGACCAGGCCCCTCCACAGGCAACACCACAACCCCCTCCTCCGCAACTGTCCTCCTACCGAAGATCCCCCTTCGGGCCCCCCTTCGACAAGGAGGTGGCGAAGACAGACGAACAGGGAGCAGAAGACACGGCCATCACAGAGGCAAGCAAGCTTACCAAACCCATAACACAAAAAAAACCTTACAACTCCTACACAAAACAACCCAAAAACACACATATACACACACATACACATATACACACACATACATACACATATACATATAAACACACACACACAAACAAAAAACATACACAAACACATACAAACACACACACACATATATATATATACAACTAAAAATACACATAAACACAAATAAAACACATACACATAGATAAGCACACATATATACACACATACCAACATATACACACACAAATATATACATACACACAAACACATATATACACACACATACACACACACACATACATACACAAACACATATATATACACACACACATACCCCCCCAAAACCCACAAACACACACACACACACAAGTATACACATATATACACACACAACACACATGCTCACATCATTTCAAACCCTTACATACTCAGACTTCCTCACATCTACTACATAGGGCACATCAACGCGTGCTGGGTTCAGCTAGTTTACTATATTTCTAGACCGCCCTTCTCAGCCCAAGGGTGACTCAGGGTGGTTTACAAAACGGCACAGTTCAATGCCACAATAATATAAAAAGAGTTAAAAGCATATAACATACATAAAAATTCCATAAACAGTAAATTCAATAAAGGAATAAATCCTCCACATCTCAATACCATCAAGAATTTATACTATAATGCCCTAGAAGTTTTTGGCAAACAGCACTTCATTGTCTGGACAAAGTCTTAATTTGTATATTTTCTTACCATGAATGGTTATAGTCAGTAATACTTTTACACATAATTGACAAAGGACTCTACTGCCTTGGAAAAGTCATTTCTCTAATTGTAAAAGGAATAAGACAAACAGAGCTTAATTTCCAGTCCCTAGAGTTGAAAGTTCAACCATTTTCTGGGTGTAATTCCCACTGAAGTTTTAGTACTAAGTAAGCATAGACAGATCCACCCCATCTGAAATTGAGCTACCATCTTTCTTAATTTTCATCAACTTTGCATCATATGTTACTTAATCCTGAAAAAATTGTCTGGATGCTTGCATTTCTTTAGAGAAATAAATATGAACATACCTCAGCTGGTTCACTAACTTCTGCCCCTCCTTGTATTGTATGAGCGAGAATCCTGAGAAGGTAGGGTTCTGCTTCTTCAGGGAAGTTATCATTCACAACATTGAGGGGAAGTGATGCCAATAGCTGCCCTTGAGAAAAGTGTAATATTCCTGAGTCTGGAGCAATATCTGCTGTCACTGGTGAAGGATCACTGCTGTTACGGGTTATAACCCAGGAAACTGAAACATTTCCATGTGTCCCACCATTCCTTACAACAGTAATGTCTTCATACCTAGCAAAAAGAATTTGAAACAGGTAATTTAACAAATGTAGATTTGAAGATATTGCAATAGTATTTTTTCATCCATCTTTGTGACAGAAAACCTGGTACCTACTTTGACTGATTCGAGCTATAATTGTCTTTGAATTTATTTATTTATTTATTTATCATGTCAGGAGTAAAACAAACAGTTGTATTGCATTAAAAACAAAAAAAACCCCAGAAAGTTTGTAGACTTGATATTCTATTATATGTCCTTTGACCAATAGCTGGCCACTTGGAGTGCCCCTGGTGTTGCCATAAGAAGGTCCTCCATTGTGCATGTAGCAGGGCACAGGTTGCATTGTAGTAGGTGGTCTGTGGTTTGCTCTTCTCCACACTCGCATGTCATGGATTCCACCTTGTGGCCCCATTTCTTAAGGTTGACTCTGCATCTGGGCCCTTTGTGATTCTTTGAACCCGTGTTTTTAATTAGATGTATTTTTAAATGGTTGACATTCTGCATCATAAAGTGGTGCCAGAGCGCAGTCTGTTCAGCACCTTCCAGTCTTCTGTATACCCAGGAGGGAGTCTCTCATTTGGTATCAGTCATTGATTCAGGTTCTGGCTTTTAGCCTGCCACTTTTGGGCTCTCGCTTGCTGAGGTGTTCCAGTGAGTGTCTCTGTAGATCTTAGAAAACTATTTCTTTATTTAAGTTGTTGGCGTGCTGGCTGATACCCAAACAGGGGATGGGCCGGAGATGTCACTGCCTTGGTCCTTTCACTATTTGTTGCTACTTCTTTGAACTGACAGCCTAGTTATCATAATCACCATCAATTTATTTCTTATTAATCGCCCTCCATCAAAATGCTCCAGGCGATTTACACATAAACAGTAAAACCAGATAAAACATACATGGGTCATGAAAATAAAAGTTAAAGTTACATATCAAATGCTTTACTGAAGAGCCAGGTCTTGAGAGCCTGGGTGAAAGGGCGCAGATAGCACATCACTCTCCTATATGGAGGCAATGAGTTCCACAGTGCTGGGGCAGAGATAGAAATGGCCCTATGCCTTGTATTAGTAAGACATGCTTCTCTTGAGCCTGGAATGTAAAGCAGATTGTGTTGGGAGGGTCTAAGTGACCACTGATGGCCATAAGAGAAAAGGCGGTCTCAGAGATATATCAAACCCTGGCCATACAGGGTCTTAGACATCAGGACCAGTGTCTTATAAAGACTCCTATATTCTGTTGGCAGCCAATGCAACTGTTCAACAGCTGGCGCTATATGGCATTTCAAGAGTGTTAGCGTAAGCAGCCTAGCTGCCGCGTTCTGGACAGTGCGGATCTTCCGAGTCACAGACCTGGGAAGGCCAGTGTATAACGCATTGCAATAGTCCAGTCTAGATGTCACCGTGGCATGAATGACTGTCGCCAAGGTCTCCCTTGTGAGGTATGGAACTAGCTGCTTCGCCTGGCGGAGATGAAAGAAGGCCTGTTTGCTAACAGTGGCAACCTGGGTCTCCACTGACAGAGATGAGTCTAGAACAATGCCCAGGCTCTTGACAGAGGTAGATGGAGATAGGGGTTCGCCATCAAGGGAGGGCAAGAGGGTACATTACTCCTGTCGGGCAGCCCGGCCACAAGATCTCGGTCTTTGCTGGATTTACTTTAAGCCTGCTAGCGCGCAACCATTTCGTCACGGCTTCTAGACATAAAATGAAGTTATCTGGTATTTCAGAGATCCCAGGCTCCAGGCGCAGAAGTAACTGGGTGTCTTCGGCGTACTGGTAGCACTCTGGCCCAAAACTCCTTATGAAGCTCTGGTAACCTCATTGGCTTAATGTAATCCAGGGCTGCAGCTGAAGGCACTGAAATCTAAGCTAATACAGAGCTATATTAAACAGATTCTGATGTTGCACTGGTTATCTATTCACATCCAGGTATAATTCAAGGTGCTAGTTTTGCCCTCCAAACTTTAGGCTTTGTGCTATTGCTTCAAGATCAACACCAGTGCATGTGTGTGCATGCATGCTTCATAATGGGTTTCTAGAAGATATTGGGCCTCAGACACATAGAAGTTCCTTGTTTTAATTAAGTCACCAGCATAGTAAGAGTCATAAAAGAAGCAGGCCAGTTTAAAATGCATTGCCACAAGCTGAGGTTAACAAATACTTAGGTTTTTTATATCCCTTCCCTAAAACAAAGCGAGAGTATATAGCACATATTATTAACAAAGAAACACTATAGTTAAAATTTTGCTCACAAATGGAAGTGCATATTACTACAGCATATCATCTGTGCTTGAGTTAAATGTCCTCTAGTGAGCAGAACTGAAATGGAAGTACTTCACATTTTAAAAATTGTATGAGGAACCAAGACTGACATCCTTTTGGCCATATCATGAGAAGGCATCACTCAACAGAAAAGACAATAATGGTAAAGTGGAGAGCAGTAGGAAAAGAGGAAAACTACATTACAAATGGTTTGACTCAGTATCTCATCAAAGTGATGAAGTCCCCCATGCCAATTTGCCAGCCTCAGTATGAAGTGGTGAGGCAGAGGGGCAATCCCAGTACCTCATACTCCAACCGGCTGGCAGCAACGCTTCGTCATCACACCTGGGGAAGCATTGCCATGTGGCTTATCCTCATGGTAGCCCCATTGTTCCAAATAGAGCACAAGGAGGCTCCTGCATTGGCGACACAACATCCAACCATACTGCCACCACAGTTGAGTAATAGAGCCCCACCCGAAGTGAGGCTACATCATGTGAAGGGTAGCATCAGGTTCCGTTGCTCAACTGGAGTGGCAGTGATGTGGTCGTATATCAAGGAAGCCATTGCCATGCACCTGAAAGAGCTGAGCAGAGCTGTTAATATTAGGATGACTTGGAAGTCTTTCATTCATGGGATCACCCTGTTATCATACAGTTAAGGAGGAGGAAGAAGAGCAGAAGCAGAAGAAGCAGAAAAAGAAGAGCAGCTGAAAGATCACTATTAACTTAGAAGAACAAAGCAGACACAAATATACATTGAACAGTATCTCTACACTACGCTCATCGTGATTATATGTGGGCATTCAGCACCTAGTTATTCTATTTTTACACATTAGGAGCAGGGTTTTTTTTAAAAAAAACAGAGTCTAAAAATTGGCTAGCAATGCAGCTGGGGAACATTTTTATGTTCCCTAATGAGATTTCATAGGAGATTTACATCTCCAAATGATTCCAGGGGGTTCCACCTGGTGATCCAGCTTCCAGTAAGCTGGCTGGTACAAAAATCATGCAGGAACTCCTCAATGAAACTTACCATACCATGCACTGCCTATAAAACATATAGCCCAGATTTTAAAATAGCATCCAACATACTAGTCACAGTCCAAGGAAACTGACTCTCATCAAATCAATGGATCAACTTAGCTGTACAATTCAAAACTTTCAGGAACCAGAAACACTTAAAATCAATTGATTTTAAACTACAAGTACGGTACTTTAAATAATCTACAATTAAAGAATGATTGGAGTTTGAAATACAGTTGTGGACATGACTCTACATTAGTCTCAACCCCTAGTTTTGGCAAAACCATGTATTTGCCTAGAGTTGTTCCCCAAAACATTTATGAGCCTCCCATGAGAATTCCGATCACGAAACAAAGACTGATATAAAGTCATTAACATGAAAGCAAAAAAACACTACAAATGAAGGCTAGTATTCTTTTAAAAGTACCATTAAAAACTACTTGTAAGGTAATATGGTTTTGTTTGCAATCAAAACAGATTTAAACTACAGTCATTTCATTAACCTAATCTTCCATTATCAATACATAGAAAATATACAGTACCTTAGCATCTGGTCTTCATCAATAACAACTGAATGAAGCAGCAAGATGCTATTGATTGATAATACTCCATGAGGTTTATCATTGGGTTGAATGGTGACTTGGACAATGGAGGGATTTGTTAAAACAGCATCGCCTTGTAAAGTATCCTTGAGTAGCATAATATGAAATGTCTCTGCAATTTCTGGTATGGTATCATCAAGAATTTTGAATGTAATATAAGAGTCATGCACCAAAGGTGGGAAAAAAATAGTTGTATTTGGCTGTAAATCCAGAAAATCTAAATTAAGATGAGCATGTGTACTTGAATTCCCAGTTACAATGCTGTAGCAAATTGAGACTTCATTTTCATCAGGTCCAATTAAATTTCCGCCATCATCTTTACCCCGAACTACTGGGATTGTTAATGTATCATCTTCCTCATGTACCATATAAATATTCTGAGTAAATCGTACTGGGCTATCATTTTTCTTAATAATAATTTCAACAGAATTTCTTGATGTGTTGATTTCAGCTCCTCCTTCAACACTTTTCAAATGAAGAATAAATAGTTCATCATTTTCTGGAATCTAGAAAAATTAAATTAATCAACAATAATAATAACTCAATGTAAAAGTACATACTTAGAAGAAGAAAAAGAAATGGTCAAAGTGAAAAAAACATTTTGGTTGCAATGTACCTTCAAATTAGTTCCATTTTCAAAGAATCCTAATGTGACCTTATGACAGACTTTTCTGGGCATGATTTGTTTACAACATTTGCCTTCTTCTGAGGCTAAGAGAATGTGACTTGCTAAGGTAACCCACTGGGTTTAATATTAGGATTTCAACCCTAATATCAAGAGTCATAGTTCTACCCTGAATCCACTGGACTCTACAGAATGACCTATCTACCTCTAAACAGATAAATAAATCTTTCCTATAATTCTATATCACATAATCCCACAAATCCTTGATATAAACAATCACTGAATAATAGGTAACCTTAAAGAGAGAAACCTTTTGCACAGACCACACTTTTTTGGAATGTGAAGGTGCAGGTATTTTGTGAGGATTTGTTATGCAAGTTTGTTTCCATTACTGCCAGTTGAAAACCAATGGAACTATGCCTTGGAGTATAATGGAAGCTTCTTCCTTGGAAGCTTTTAAACAGAAGCTGGATGGCTATCTGTCGAGGGTATTTGATTGTGCTTTTCCTGAATGGCAGGGGGTTGGACTAGGTGGCCCATGTGATCTCTTCCAATTCTATTATTTTATGAAAATTTATCACAATTACTACAATTTACAGCACAACACACTTCATATGCAAATACACATATGGAATATTTTACAAATTTGCTACATGGAATATGGATTGTTATTTAAATAACTTTTGATACCTGTCAGTGTTTTTAGAGGTTTGCAAAACGTTGATACCCAGTGATTGTTGTTGACCATGAAACCCACCTTCCCATTGTCAAGTCACACTGTCTCGGTCTCAGAAGAAAACAAAGGCAAATCCCTCTGAATAAACCTTGCCAATAAAATAACCTTTGATAATAGGTCAGAAATGATTTCATGGCACACAACAAAAGTAAATACAGCTCATGACATCAAAAATACTGGATAGTCCAACAAAGTTAACAGCAAATAATAGTCCCACAAAGTTAACAGGAAAGCTCTATATCTAAATGTTAATCCCAAACAGAGTTTTCCCACAGGATCAATAGTACTTATGTAAGTAATGACCTACTAAATTCCCATTGATTCAGGCTGCTTTCGTAGAGAACATCAATTAACTTCAGCCCAAAATATACCATCATAATGAAATACAGTGTTCCCTCACTCATTGCTGGGGTTAGGTTCCAGGACCTCCCTCAATAAGTGCAAAACTGCGATGTAGGGATGCTCTATTATTTTAATATTTATACATTATTTCTGTAGTTATACAATATTTTAAGTCTTTATAAACTTAAAATAAAGTGAAAGGAAGGAAGGAAGGAAACGCTCTTCAAGGCCGGAGGGAGGGAGGGCTGAGGAGGGAAAGCGCCTTGGAGAGCGGTAGCGGCAAAACCCCACAAAACAGCAAAAATATCATGATATAGTTTAAATTAATTTTTTTAAATCTGCGAAACAGTGAGTCCGCAATAAGCAAACCACGAAGTAGCGAGGGAACACTGCAGTTTTAACAATCTGCTAATATTAACATAAACAAATAAGTAAGAGCAAATAGGTTTATTTTTAAAGGAGGCAACAAGAGCAGTAGCCAGCTAAAACCAGCAACCAGCACCAAGAAGTCAAATCAACTTACTAGACCAAAATTGCTTCTACACATGCGCACACAGACACACACACACACACGTAGGTTTTCACTTGGAAGACAGCATTTCTAATTCCTACTATTAATCAGCCTTTCTAGTGTGTAATTATGTTAGCCTATCTAAAATGAGCAAACCCTGTATGTTACGGTATCTTGCCTCAATTATTTCATCATTCTGAGATATGTATCAAAACAATGAAAATGCTATGTCATCTCACCTGGTCATCCAAAACAAATAAGTTATAAATCAATACAGCTGTGCCAGGAGGAAAACTGATATTTCCCCTTACTGGACTCAGATCTTCTTCAGGAGAATTTGGACCACCTTCCACCTATGGAAAAATATTATGTCCCTTCAGTGATCATGCAAAATGCTTTCAACAATCAGCAACAACTTTCAGAAAGAAAGGTACTATATGCTATTATGACTGGATTTGTATTTATATTTAAGTGGAAAGGAAGATAAAAATAATTATTATTTGGCTGTTTATTTCCCACAACAAAACCAGCTTAAAAGGAAAGCCAAGGAAGCTTTAGCTGTTGTATTAAAAGTAGAACATTTCATTTCATTCACATATATTTAGATATAAATTCCTGTGCTTTCAATTTATTCCAGACCTATATTAGAATTATTGGAAATGCTTCTCCCTTCAATATGTCCATACAGTAGTAAAGCTGACAGTTATCTACAGAGATTTCGTGGCAACCTTGCAGATCTTGTCATGTCAGCTGACAACTAGGAAAAGAGTGTTTTTTTCTGGCTTGAATAGACAGCTGTTAGATTTTAATTGTTACCAATTGTTTGCCACTTTTTCCATAAAATAGATAGAAAATCTGATTACATGTCTAAAACACAATCTGAAGAATTAAATTAATCCTCTCAGTGTTAGTAGGAATATTTGGAAATAGCCATTCCAGAATTGTCACCTTTATTGTTAATCTATGCTTTTAGCATTATAGTTTTTTAATTGTATTAAAATAATGTCTTGAAACACCATGCTATTTCTGCATACTTACCTCATAAATCACAGTCACTGTTCCATAGGTTCCCTTCTCCCTAACTAGAGTAAGAGGCACAGATTGATTCCCACTTCTGGGTTCATTCAGTGTGATTAAGGCAGGCTAAAATATGATGGGAGAGAAGCAACAGGCTTTCAGTTTCCAATGAAATGGTTCACAAAGAGTGGAAAATACTGAGAAAGATTACCATAGAAACACAAATTTTCTGAGACAAATTCATCCAAGCTGTGAACTGGACCACAGCAGTTATTCCATTTCCCTGCAGCCAATTAGTCTGATTAATCAAACTGAAGAAAGTCAACAGATATAAATATTTAAAAATCTCATTGTAAAAAAATGACTATTAGAAACAAATCAAAGGGATTTATGTTACAATATTTGTACAGTTAAATTAGTCATTTTGCTAATCAGATCATGTTAAAGGCACTAATAATTATATAGTTGAAAGCCTTGCTAGATGTTTGTGTATGTTACGCCAAGTCGCCTATTGACTTGTCAAGCCCATGAATTCCATAGGTTAGGTAGTTACTTTTGAATTAAGAGTAATAGCTGCACTGGTCTGTTGTAGGAAAACCTAAAAGGAATTCTTGCGGTCCTTTCAAGCCATCATCATTACGCTGGCACCTTTCGTATCACCTCTCCCACGTTTTTTTTTCCTCTTTGTGTATTTGTAAGTGTGTATGCATGTGTGTGATTACTGAGCATACATTGCAGAAGTGGGCTGCAGTCCATGAAGGACTTAGTCAAGTAAATCTTGTTAGTCTTTAAGGTATTCTAAAATCAAAGTTCACTGAAGGACAAACCAATTTTTAATAACAACCTTGGATATGAGTGACAATAAATCATGGTTGCTATTTATTACATATTTCTATTGCTGGTTGAGTATCACTTATTTGAAATGCTTGGAATCACAAGTGGAATCATGGCGACCAGGCTGTTAACAGGAGCAAAACACAGGGATAGGTCAACCCCCGTTCAAACAGCTCACTGGCTGCCGATAAGTTTCTGGTCTCAATTCAAGGTGCAGGTTATCACCTACAAAGCTCTAAATGGTTCGCGACCTGCCTATCTTCATGACCGCATCTTCCCCTACAAACCTGTACAATCTTTAAAGTCGTCTGGGGAGGCTCTCCTCTCACTCCCACCCGTCACAAACATGTTTGGTGGGGACGAGACAGAGGATCTTCTTGGTGGTTGCCCCTGGCTCTGGAACACTCTCCCCAGGGAGATTAGGCTGGCACCCACCCTGTTCATCTTTTGTAAAGATCTAAAAACATGGATGCTCCACTGTGCTTTTGATTAGACAGCTCCCAAATAATTTTAGTCCCCAGCTATGACCCAAGATCTAGTCTTTACTACTGGTCCCCTACCCATAGATATAATGCTCTACTTCATATTGCACTCTATTCCTAAATTTGTCATCTGGCTTCTGCACTATATCCATCAACACTATCCTCACAACTGATTTGCACCAGCCCATCCAACTGAGCCCAGAAACTGTTCATTATATCAGTGGTTGTTTTTATACTGGTTATGATGTTGTCTGTTTTATATTGTTTTATGATGTTGTTTAATGAATTTTATTGTGTTATATTTTAACTATTTTGATTGGGCTTATCCCCAAGTCCCTTTGGGGAGATGGAGGCAGGATACAAAAATAAAGTTGTTGTTGTTGTTGTTGTTATTGTGGTGTTTTTTTCCAGATTTTGGAAATCTGTATTTGCATATATATACATAATGAGACAGTTTTTGGATGGGACCCAAGTCCAAAATTGAATTTCAATTATGTTTCATATGTGTCTTATACACATAGCTTGTGTATAATATTTGTAATAATTTTCTACATGAAACAACATGTGTGTACACTGAATCATCAAAAAGTAAATATGTCCCTGTCTTCACCCACTCATGTGGACAATTAGGATTTTGGAGTATTTTGAATTTCAGAATTCAGTATAAGTCTTTAAATTTTAATATTCAGGTATGTAATCAGCCAAATTTTTCTCTCAATTTTCTGATCCTCCAGGTAATAGACATAATCATTCAACCTGTCCTGTAACACTAGGCATTACTATTATACTGTTTGCTTAGCTCAGTACTTGTCAATAGAGCAAAATGTGTCTTAATACTCTCTGCCTCCTTCATCCACTTACTCTGTCTTTCTCTTTGCATCATTTATCTTCCAAAGGGCTGCTAATTGTTGAAAATGAACAAAGTGATGCAAAGGTACCTTGGAAGCCACAAATGAATTATTCACAATTATTTCACAAGTGGACGCTCATACAGAATAAAATAGTTCACACATATACACATCTTAATTTATTTGCCAAACTAAGACAGTGAAAAGATATACATTCTCTGAAAAAATAGTGCTACCCCCTGCATCCCCTTGATCAACTAATGTAGCTTGGGAGTTTATCCCCAAAGGCACACAAATCACAATTGCAGCAGGATGACATGGATGTATCATATAACGTTGCTCCTTTTCCACCACTCTACCAGCAGGAAACAGCCTGTAAAGTGTTTCTTTTACAAGCACAAATAACCTGTTGATGACCCCCTTTTGTAAAAGAAACAACTTCCAGTGGTTTCTCAGGAGGAGATCAGCAGGAAAGGAGTGACACCATAAGTCCAAGGAAACGATGCTGTTGTCCTGCTGCAACTGCAATTTGCCACCTCTTGTGATAAACTTCTTGGTCAGCTATTTCAATGCACTTGGAATGTATATCAGCCCTTTGGATGTTCTGTTAAGTGTTTCACCCTTGGATTTGACATTTTCTAGTCCACATGAAACATTATGTGATCTCTACATAAGAAAAGATTGGCTAGTTGGGATCAATAGGGAAACCTTCTGTTCTATATTTCATAGGCAATTGTGCAAAATTAAACTGAAGTAACATATTTAAAATTAAGAACTTTCACATAGCAGTGTGAATCAATAGTCCGAAGGCCCTGAACTGTTTTTTCTCTACTACTTATGATGAGTAGGATTAAGCTGTAAATTACACATTTACTATAGTCACCTATTATACTTTGTAGCTGAGAGTTAAACTTGCCACAAATATCTTCAAATATTATATCACATAAGACACCCTGGTTGCTACTAACTACTAAACTGCACGACATGTTCTAATTTCAAATAATATATATAAAAAATGAAAATGTACCATGTCGAAAGAAATAATTCCAAAGGCATTATCATTTGATAAAATTGTCACAGTTACAGCTCTTGGAGATCCAATTGTTACTCTTGGAAGCGGCTTCTAAAACAAATAAGACACACCATATACAAATGTAGAAGGATATATTGCAAACAGTATAGTCAACAAGTAGGAAAATTCACTTACCGGATAATAAGTTTATTTTCCAGCTAAATGAATCTTTCATAATGACACATTCCAGAAAAAGGTACTTGTCAACTGAAAGTTCCCAAAGCTTTAAGTGGAATTCAAATTCTATAGACACAGTCTGGGTAAATAATGAAATGTGTAACACAAACTTGGGAGATCATTAATCACTGGTTGGCAGTATTAATGATACCATGGCAATAAGGACATAGATGGGAAATATGTACTGCTGCCCACCCCTAAGAATTTGAAGATGTTTTGATACTATCTAACATAGGGGCTGGAAATATATCACCTTCAAAATGTGGATGGATTGTAACTGCCATCAGCACTTAGTATAGGTAAGGATGAAGGAGGATATGAACTGTAGTCTTACAAGATAAAGAGGTCCAAATATTCCCCATTCATTCAGTTGAAAATATAATGTTCAAGGACTATCAATTATAAGGTTGAAGAAAAGAGGACACAGAAAATTGTTCTTCCTTTTAAATAATGTATTGTTCTTTCATGGGTTTTGTACTACAAATCAGATATGCGAAGTATGCGTAAGAATTCATTATTTTTTTTCAAACTATAGTCCTCCCCCCCCCCACCAACAGTCTGAGGAATTGTGAACCAGCCCTTTCAAAGCTTGAGGACTCCTGACCTAAACCAAAGAAATGAGAGCAACACATTCCTCTCCTCAGACCTTGAAGAAACAATCTTCAATACTTGTTTACTTAACAAGACCATTCATATCCTCTAAATAACACTGGCCATTTCTGGCATATCGGGCCCCAACAGATGCTTTTTCATGCAGCCCTAAATCCACCCTTTGCTCACCAACACAAATGCAGGGAAGATTTGTTTTCCTCCTACTAATAACACATATGCAGTTCAATTTCCGGGGGGGGGGGGGGTTCTTACCTGCAGTGTCAAATAAAACATAAATGTCTCATCAGCTTCTGGAAGATCATCATCACACACAGAAATGTAAACAGTTCTATTTGTCTCAGTTTCGGATATGTATGCTGCTGCATACGTGTCGAAAAAGTCACCTGTATTTTCACCCTGAATCTGCAATACATGTGCATGTAAGCATTCGTTAAGAGATAACAATTGCATAAGATTTCTACTCATTCTACTACATTCTGTGTCATTATTTTACTGTTTATGTGTAAATTGCCTGGAGCATCTTGATGGAGGGTGATTAATAAGAAATTATTTGATTATTATTATTATTATTATTAAGACAAACACCTTCATTGTTTCAATAATATATTTTATGTATTTATATTGCATGAAATTGTTTGTGCTCGTCTTTTGGGGTTGGCTTTAGCACAGCAGGTTAATCACCAGCTGCAGCTGCAGTAAATCTTGCCAACCAAAAAATTGACAGTTTGAAGCCGAGTCAGGGTGAGCTCCTGTCCACCTAGTGGATCAAAAAGAGCAATGTGAGTAGATAAATATGAACCGCAGGAAAGTTTACAAACAAAGAAAACTTTTTGGCAAGGAGGTGGAACAATAGCACCCCCTGTGGCTGGAATCGAGCACAGCCTCCAAAGATACCGAATGATGAGAAAAAGCCTATTATCTGTCTTGTCATTGTATAATCAGCATTGAATGTTTGCCATATATGTATTCTGTGATTCGCCATGAGTCCCCTTCGGGGTGAGAAGGGTGGAATATAAGTACTGTAAATATATAAATGAATAAATTTTGAAGAAGACATATTTTCTTCCTCAATTTGTCAAAATTAAAATATCTTCTCCACTCCTCTAAATTATACATCCACAGTTTAAACACTCACAATAAAAGCAGAGTATTGATATCAAGAAAAAATAAATTAGAAATGTTCTTACCGCTACAATAGCTGTGACGTTCACGGGTTCTCCTATCCTTTCAATAACAAGGCGTATAACTGTTGTAGTAGTTTCATTAACTACAAATTCTGTTTGTCCGGTGAATTTTACTTCTGCTTCTCCTGAGATGAAACTGATAGATGATGCTAAAAGGAGTGTAGCTACTAAACAGACAGAGGGCATCCCTGAAAAGAGAAGATAAAGTATTGAAATGTGGCCACAGCAATTAAGATATTGCATAACTTCTATTCAAGAATTGCCAATATTGTTATCACATTTCTAAAATTGTATCCATTTGGATAGGCTTGCAATGAATAGATATCAGTAGTGGTGAGCCATCAAATAGCCACAATTGTAATGGCAATTTTAGCAAATGTATCTTTGTTCATCTGCACATGCAATTGTAAATCATGGGAGAAGGGGGTGTCTAACTAGGGCTTTGCTTCCTCAAATGAAACATGGCATAGCACATAGTATATTCAAATAAGCTGGGCTGAATATAAGCTCATACATTTCAAGATAAAGAAGGGGACTGGGATGAGGTCATATAATTGGAAACCCACTGTCCCTATGGGTTTTCTGTCTCTGTGCAGCATTAGAAGGTGGCACAATCGGAAACACAATGCTTCATCAACGGATCACATCAAGTAAGCTCTTATTCCTATGACTGCACAAGAAGGTGACCCACACTTATAATGTTACAAATGACTGTCTAAAAATTTGCCACATTTTGATGGGGAACTTTTAAAACTGTTTTTGGGGGAGAGAAGTGAAAAAAAGTTCTTTATCATAGATTATTATCAATAAAAATAGATTCTAATTTACCAAGTGGTTCCAATGGCTTCTAATGTAGTATACAAATACTACCTTGGGGATAAAATTATAATTTGGACATTAAGTTTGCACTTTGTAAACTTTGAATCAATCTCTCTGTTTGTATACTACAGGCATGATCTATGATGGGTTAAGGGTGCTGTTGACCTTTTAGCTTCAGCTGTTATCCTGTCAAGACTGACCAAGTATCTTCCCACGGGGTGTGCTTCTAGTAAGCAATCCTGAAAATATGATCCTTACAGAGCAAGTTAACAGCGTTTAGAGTTACCTGAATTCTATTACCTTTGCTAAGGGGCATTCTAAAACTATAAAGTTACTCCTGTGGAACAAGAGAAGTCTAATATTCATATCATCAATTATTCAGATAGCATGAATTCTTTCTTATTATTTTTTATTTGTACAACAATTAGTTTTTACAAAACTGCAAGGGGGGGGGGGAAAGTATACTAAAATAAATTTCAAACAACTACCTCCTAAACCAATTTAACTAAGAATATAGTGAGGGATTGTGTTTTTTTTAAAAAAAGATCTGGATAAACAGAACAATGTGTTTCAAGTGTCACACAACATCATCGAATGGTTTTGCTTATAAATTATTTCCTCTTCATATGCCCAAGGGTCTTCTTTGAAATTATCTCATTTTGTGTATGCATTCTTTGTTTGCAAATAAACTGAGAATATCTATTTTGATATAAATAATTATCTCACAACAACTCTTCTCAAGTAGGATGTAAAATGATGCTTAAGAGTTTTTAAATGAATCCTTTTGTAGATCTTACATTAGGTCTGGAGCATAGAATATATTTCTTTGAATATTTTATGTATATTTTGATAGGAAATGAGAAAAAGAGTTTTATTATTATTATCCCTACTACTACAACATTTTGCATACCCCACAGTTTCTATGGATTCCTTTTGTAAAAATAGGTTCCGTGGTTCTTCTTAGGCTTTGGTTGAGGCCGTATCTACACTGTGCAGGTTCTTCAGTATATTTTTTGCCTTGAAGCAGTCCCAAGTTCAGCATGTCCCTGATGAATTCAGGGCCAATGTCCATCACATCCACATTTTGACCCATCACTTCATCCCCATGTCACTGAAATTGCTCCTTGATGGTCATGGAGCTCCCTCTGAACACCTGGATGTCACCTGTCAAATCTGCAATGCCAGAATGGGTAGTCCATCAATCAGAAAGGAGGACATGACATTCTGGCATCCACAAATGCATCTGCAATAACAAGACACTTGTACATAAGAACATAAGAACATAAGAAGAGCCATGCTGAATCGGACCTCAGCCCATCTAGTCCAGCATTCTGTATCACACAGTGGCCCACCAGTTGTACACGGGGATCTCGAGCAGAAGGGAGGGCAAAACCCTGACCTGCTCCCGACCCCCCACAACCAGTACCCGGGGAAATCCTGCGTACCTCAACCAACTCCGAGGTGGCACTTGAATGTCCTTTTCAGTAACTACCGATATGCTTGGTATCCATGAATCTGTCTAATCCTGCCTTGAAGTTGTCCAGGCTGGCAGCTGTCACAACCTCTTCTGGAAGTGAGTTCCATAACCCAATGACCCTCTGGGTGAAGAAATATTTCCCTTTGTTAGTCCTAATTTGTAGGCATTCAATGGCTGTCAAGGAGTGACAGCAAAATGGGAATGTTGCTGTTTAGACAGTGTCTGTCTAGACAGTGAATTGGGTTGAAACTATTGTAATCCAACTATACCAATAGTTGCAAACCCCTAAGATACTCCAGAGCTTCCTGCTCAGAAGGAGTGAGGGATGACCCTGATGGAGTATCTTTTGGAGACAATAGTGGTGGCACCATAGCTAATTCTTATTAATATTGCACAGAAAGTGAAACTGCAGACCTCCTCCTCCTGATTATCTTTTATCAAGGAAATCTTTTAATGAGACAATTCAAAATGAAAAAGAGATAGAGAAAAAAAGATGAAACTCAGGTGCTCAACCAGCTACTAACATACAGCAAAAAAGAATTACGAGTAGTGTTGTAGCTAATGACACAACTGGACTCAGGTCATGCTGTTGGAATGTTGGCTCAGAGGTGAAAGGAAAGTCTGGAGGTACATAACACATATTAAAGGAAAACAGAATGTGAGAAGCATGAATCAGGAGATTTAGCCATGGTACAACAAGAAATGGAATGCAAAAACATTGCAATATTTGGGGTGATTGAGCTAAATTGGACAGGAAGGAGCATACAGAGACAGATAATTACAGTGTTTTTAATGAAAATGAAAAATTTAGTAGAAATGGAGTGGGGTTTACAGCAAGGATAGATGAAACTAAACAAAGAATATGACTGATCTCAATAAGCATTCAGGGGAAACCCATCCATATAACTATAATCCAAGATTATTTTCCAGCTACAGAAAATGAACCAACTGAAGTATTCTGTGTTGGGGTCCAGGAGGAAACTGAGTGATCACACAGGACTTCTTTTCAATCACTGATAACTGGAATGCAAAGGCAGGATGGAGCATAATCAAAGTTTACACAGCCCAACCAAAGAAAATTCTTGGTTTCTTAATTTTAGGCAGGCTCTTGGGGTTATTTATGGCACTGATTCAGAAAATTGCACTGGATAGACTGCATTAGCACTAGTTTCTTAGATGTGGTTATCATTGGGGGGGGGGGTTATGGGTGAGCAGATGACAACCAGTAGATGTATCAGAAATACTAGAGCTGATAGGGGAAAACTGGTGCCATGTTTGGATTCAGCAGGTCAATCATACCCAGAAACAGGGCTAACATTTGAAGCACCAAAATGTATAGGGGCAACTTGGTCTAGGATGAAGAAATGAAGCAAGAGAATGACTGACCGGATTTTCTAAGGTCAACAGTTTGTAAGTCAATAAGCAAATGTATGTCTTCAGCTGTTTCTTGAAAGTGGGGAGGGAGGGGGCCATCTTTAACTCCTTAGGAAGTGAGTTGCAGAGGTAGGGGCAGCCATGGAGAAGGCCCTTTCTCTCGTTGCCTAAAGTCCATTTAGGGCTTTAAAGGTAAAAACAAGCACTTTGTATTTAGCTCAGAAGTAGACTGGCAGCCAGTGGAGCTGCCGCAATATGGGAGTGGTTGAATACTAATGTTAGGATTTTCCATGCTATCAATTTTTCAATTTCTATACATGGTTATAAAACGTAGACAGTGAAGAAAGCTGATAGAAACAAAATAAATTCATTTGAAATGTGGTGCTGGAAAAGAGCTCTACTGATACTGTGGGAAGCTAAAAAGACAATTGAATAGGTACATCACGTTTGATCTCTCATGACAAACCAAAATTGCTAAACTGCTTCAGTATTTCAGATGTATCGTAAGAAGACTTGATTCACTAGAAAAGATAATTATGCTTGGTACATAAGATAGAAGACAATAAGAAAAGAAGAGGATCATATTACACATTGATAGAATCAATCAAAAAAGTTACAGCCCTGAGTCTGCAAGAGTTAAGCAGGACAGCTGATTGGGTGACTTGGAGGTATCTCATTCATACGATTGCCATAAGTCAAATTTGGCTTGGTGGCAGTCAACAATAAGTACATTACACTAGGCTAAATGAGAAGTTATTAAAATGTACATAGTATTACGTCGTGATGGTCAGATTTGCCTTTTCTAGGGGTAGAGCTGACATACCAGACAAAGTTGGACAAAGTCATGCCTTCAAAAAATAGCTATCTATGAATAACAGATATACTAATTTTAAAACATTGAAATCATTATAAACTAACATCCCATAGCATTAGAAATCGATAAAATAATTATGATATCTCAATATCTTCTGTTTAAAAAATACCATTATTGTGCATCTAGGTCTCCCACTGATTTCCATTATGGAGCAAGGATTCGAATCCTGGTCTCCCAGGCTCCTTCCATGCAGCTGAATAATATCACATATTATCTGCTTTGAACTGGAATATATGGCAATGTGGACTCAGATATCCCGGTTCAAAGCAGATATTGTGGGATTTTTGGCTTTCATATTCTGGGTTATATGGCTATGTGGGACTGGTCCAGCACTCAAACTACAACCCCATGGTGGCTCTCTGCGTTCATTTGTACCTATTTTTTCTCTTATTGTAACCCTTTCTGCCAGTGGTTCTCAACCTTTCTAACACCGTGATCCCTAAATATGGTTCCTCATGTTGTGGTGACCCCCAACCATAAAATTATTTTTGTTGCTCTTTATATGGTAACTGTAATTTTGCTACTGTTACGAATTGTAATGTAAATATCTGATATGAAGGATGTGTTTTCAT
The DNA here is from genome assembly GCA_030556195.1 of Anolis apletophallus. Taxonomy (NCBI): domain Eukaryota; kingdom Metazoa; phylum Chordata; class Lepidosauria; order Squamata; family Anolidae; genus Anolis; species Anolis apletophallus. The sequence continues at coordinate 55,326,263 of JARBWK010000006.1, read as the reverse complement.
TGTTACAAATTCAACATAATTAAAGCATCATGATTAATCAGAAAAAATATGTTTGGGGGAGTATGGAAAACAGAGATGGGATTTGCAATACCTTTAACCAATTCAGCTCTGACTTCCACAGACCACTGAGACCTCCACACAGAACTCCCATGTCAAACAAAAAATACTGGAGGGGTTTGGGAGGAATTGATAGGAATTTGGAAGGAATTGACAGGGCCGGCGGGAATGCAAGGAAGGCGAATGATCTCTTGCCTGGGGGCAGGGCCAAAGGAGGCAGCCTTGCGACCCCTCCAAAATGGCCAAACGACCCCCCTGGGGGTTGTGGTCCCCAGGTTGAGAACCACTGCTCTATGCATTCTTGTGTGGAAGAAAAATAGATTATAAATAAATTATGTAGTTTAGCACATTCTGCTTTTTGATTTCAAACAATCTACATCTGAACAATCTAGAATATCACTTTTTTGTTCCAGAACTTGACAATATCATGTTAAACACCATATATACACTAATGTTTTTTAAAGCGAAGGATGTGAAAGTATAACAAAGTTACACTCCAAAGGTAACTGTAATTAAGACTTTTTTTTTTTTAAAGATTTTTATTGGTTAAAAGTCACATGAAACATGGGGTATGGGTGGGAAAGGTCAGGGGGTGGGAGGTGGGGGCAATCAGGGATAATTAGGGAAGGGGTTACATAACAGGGTCATGTTCAAATTTTGTTAGAATTGTTCAAGTTTTATGTAAATTTTGTTTAAATCCAATGATATTTTTTCTTTTTCAAAAATATAAGGGGAAATAATGACAAAACAATGAGTAATGTAAGTTTTCAATAAAAAATTATTTTCAATAAAAACAATGAGTAATATAACAATTAATTTTGCAACATTGTAAAAGGCAAAAGATTTATAAGATCTGAAGAGAAACCATTGTAACGGTGTACTTTTGAGGTTATTGTAATAGTATCAAAAATAATTCTGTTTTAAAAACAGCTATACAAACTGTTTCTGAGCTACAAAATGCAGAATGTGCACTGAAGGAAGACATACAACAGCTGAGCCATAAGTAGTTATATACTTTTATTAACCTTAGAAACCCAACTGTTCATGCCAGTGGTGGAACATTTTAATGACTGTCATATTCGATCAAATGATCAAAAATTAATATAATCTTTCCAGTAGACTGTCCATGACTTTCCAATTAGCAAATACAAATTCCTTTGAATTTTCAGACTTCTCCCAGGGTACATAGAAAGTCTGAAGTACAGTTGATCAATTTCTTTCTTGACATAATTTCTGCATATTTCTGCCTCATTTAGAGGTATGTTTTGTTCTTGTTTAAATGAAATCTCCAGGGGAAAACATACTTTTGAAATGGCTAGTGTAAATTATAGCAACATATGACACCCCTGAAAGGGTATGGTTTCCAAGCCTGTCTAGACATATTTATTGAAATGATTTTCATGATATGAAAAAATGAGATATGCATTGCCTCTTGGATGTCAGGAACTACTGACAAATTCTGTGTGAAGAGCAGTAACTGGTCTCATGTTCCAGTTACTCTTCCAGCATGCTGAGAAAAATTAAGGCTGGGAGGATAAACATCCTTCCTGTTGCTACAATTTCTAGCTGCTTAAAAACTCTGCCATAGGATGGCTCACAAAAGGAAAGCAATGATCCAGCAATGATCCAGCACTGCAGAAAACACAGCATGGATACAATCCTTACACTTTTTTGTATCAGGAGCAACTGACAGTAGAATATTATTCTACTTGGTTCTGTAGAAGAAGAAAAATGTGTATTTCAATACTTTCAATGAAGCATCTTATCTTTTGTTTGTTTCTTTGTTTGTTTACCATATGATTTCAGCTTTCGCATTTGTCCAGTCTAATGTTATAATGTTCAAGTCAACAAAAAAATCTAGTGCCTTGCCTTTCTGAAAGAAATGCTGCCCCGAAAAATATGGAATAGAAGACTTCCCCATTTCTTTCAGAAAGGCAAGATGCTGATTTTTTGTTGTTGACTTGAACATTATAACATTAGACTGGCCAAATGCAAAAGCTGAAATCATATGGTAAACAAACAAACAAACAAACAAGCTTGGATTGAAAGCCACAATTTAATAACCACCAATTATAATCATAATTGTTCCCTTATTCGTTGAGTATTTTGCTTTCCTTGCCCTGGAGCTCAAGACAAGGAAACCTCTTTGTTGATTAGTTATTTAAGAGCAGTAACAATAACCGGGCTGGAGAGAAAGGTGCTTTGAGAGGATTACACAAGGGCGAGTTCTCAACAGCACCAAGCTGAGGAAAGCAAATTACAGACCCCAAGTACTTCATTGCATGTAACCAAACTGGCTGGTTGAAATGCTAATTGCCTTTCAGAAACGTTCAAGGCAGACAGGGCGACTTGGGCTTCATGGGAATTACATGGGAATTACAGGGTTTTTTCCCCCTCCTCTTCCACTTCTGTACCATTGTCTTGTGGAGAATGATTCAAAATGCATTCAGAAAGGTCACTCTTGTCCTAAGTTTCCAATATGTGAGAAATTTCTAAAGCTCTGGCTTGTATTTCACATTGCTTCGGTCTGCCAAATATATAACAGATGGCAGAATTAAGGCCATGTTAAATCCCCACTAAAGCTTGGAACAGTTGTACACAAGGCCAATTTATAGAGGTAACAACTGAGAAAAAGACAGACGGTGTCTTGGATCTAATGAGACACCAAGCACAAACAAATAAACAAATACTAATGTAAATCAAGCAGATAGAAAGAAATCATTTAACTCAGAACTCTTTTATTATATCAATTGGAATGAAACCAATCACAGCAATATACGGAACATGAAAAACACACAGCACACCAAGATTGTCATTTGTCATTAGCTTATCCTCCTATTTGGTAATTGTCATATGAATTCGATATTTTAATTTATTAGAAGGTTATTGTTATATTGGAATCACAGTGAAGAAAGAATAATTATTTTATGTATAAATCTGACTGATCTACTGAGATGAACACTAGTTTTGGTAGTATGTCATATCCTCATCCATCAAAGTATGTTGTTACTCTATTTTTTTCTCTATCAAATGTAACCTTTCTAAACTCCACTTTTATTTTATTTTATTTAATACACAAGGCATGACACATTCAAGGTCAGTTACCCTGAACCCTTTATCCTTTCTTCCTACCTCTCCCAGCATCACACACATTTCTAAACTATGGGATTGATTTTATGATAGGTTCCAACACAGGAATTATGTTGTAACCCATATTAGTTATATCTAGGGGCCCTTCCAGACAGGTTCTATATCCCAGGATCTGATCCCAGGTTTTCTGTTTATCTCAGATTATCTCACAGTGTGGACTCACATAACCCAGTTTAAAGCAGAAAACCTGGGATCACATTCTGGGATATAGGGCCTGTCTGGAAGGACCCTAGCTTTCGTAGCAAATTATCGTATGTTCAATTGCTATATGACATCCTTTCAACTATAGTGGCAGAATGATCCACCAGAGTCATTCAGATTTGACTGTTTTTCTGCCTTATGGAAGTTATATTATTCATTCAGTAAAAAAAGCCATTTATCTTATTATAATTCAAAGCCAATTACAAAAGAGGAATAAAAAAATAAAAAAAGATGAATACCTAAATAAATATTTGAAATTAGATTATATACTCTTGATATAAAGAGGGAAAAAAACTCTCAGACTAACTTTGCTGTCTAGTCTGACATTGGTAAAAATAAATAGATAAACCTATTGAACTCAACTGATCTTGTTTCTAAATCAGACATGCGTAGGATTGTACTACAAATCAGTTCAAAAATAGTATGTACTTCCGAAATAAGCAAAGCCTACTCACACATGTATAAACTCACACATATAAACATGACTTTATGTTTAGTAATTTGTAAGTAGACTGTGCACAACATGAGGTTTAATATAACATTTCATTATTTCTTTATTTTACAGATTTTGCATCTTTTATTGACTTCAAGAAAGTTTTGTACAATGCAATCCATACCAATTAAGATGAAATATAGCCTCTAAATTTATATCAAGCATTTCAAAATTCAGCGAAACATTGTTTTTATCAAAAGCTTAACAAGCATATTTCCACAAATATCATTTGAGCACAGAACTACAATCCTAGCTATTCTAACCTGAGTAGACATTTTGACCAAACTATGAAATTGGCATGTAACAAATACATTTGGCACACCTGTGTTTTAGAAATACCACACTAAAAATTCTCAATAACATTGTCAATCCACAAGTTATATAAATGTCATGCCATTTAAACATTTTCAGCAAATCTGAGGAAATTTGTTCTGCATACCAAGGCTAAGCATGATCCATGTCATGTTATGAATTTTCATATTTCATTTTTAGCATATTTATTATTATTTTGCTGTTCTGACTTTTAAAATCCCTTTACTTCAGTTACACTAAGCTCTCTGTGTCACCTATATGATCAAAAAGTGCAGAAAGTCTTAACCAAGATTTACATTCCAATGTAAGTGAAATCTTCTAGAGATCAATGTGTTATCAAAGGCTTTCATGGCTGGAATCACTGGGTTGTTGTAAGTTTTCCGGGCTATATGGCCATGTTCCAAAAGCATTATTTCCTGATGTCAGGAGAGAATGCTTTTGGAACATGGCCATACAGCCCGGAAAACTTACAACAACCCACTTCGACAGATCCCCATATAAATGTAATACTATTTGTAAATTCCTAAAAAGATGTATTCTGAAAAGTAGGAACTGTGCTAGCATTAAGTATTTTTCACATGTGTGGGTTTTTTTAAATCAAGGGGAAGTTGAACACTGTGCCCATTGTAAATGTAATTTAGGGCACATGGTGAGGAGGTGGCCATCTTATTAGGTTAAACCTAAACCCACAATGAAATAACACATGAATGTCACATTCAATATGAAATATGAGACTATCCTCTTCTATTGTGTAGACACATTGGACAAGAAACTGTTTCCTTTTACTTTGTGATCTTGGACCCATTTTAACAAAACAGGTTGAATATCCCTTACCCTGAATTCCAAAATCCAAAGCGCATTGAAATAGGTAGGAACTTCCTTCCAAGTAAACAGGATTGAGTTATCTGTCATGCCAATTTCATTTAAAACAAAAGCTACATACATGCTTAATTTCCCACTAAAAACCACCACACATTCCACATAATGTTATTAACATTTCTGTAAGTGAAAGGGAACCAAGGTTGGATCTTGGGGCATGTAAGTGATAGACGCCGAGGCCAGCCAGCAACTATGCTAATATGGGACTTACCAAGTTCTGATGCTACTAACGTCCTTCTATCATATTTTTGAAAAACTTGTTGGACTGACTGAGCATGTACATCTTCATAGTTCCACATCTTAAAAGAATTATTTGAAGTTATTCTTTTCAATAATAAAATTTTGCTTTTGCCCACGGAAATATTTTAGCACCAGAAGCAAAAGCAAAGCCTACTTTATTCTACTTTATTCTTTTCAGGTCTAAAATTATCATGCTCTGTAAATTGCTCATCTCTAAACCTTGCCACTTTGGGAAAAAAAGTCGTGTTAGGTAAAGGTTTTCCTTTCACGTTAAATCTAGTTGGGGGGGTGCTCACCTACATTTCTAAACTGAAGAGCCAGTGTTGTTCATAGACCCCTCCAAGGTCATGTGGTCAGCATGACTGCATGGAGCACCGTTACTTTCCCGCCAAAGTAGTATCTATTGATCTACTTAGATTTGCATGTTTTTGAACTGTTAGGTTGGCAGAAGCTGGGGCTAACAGCAGGAGCTCACCCCATGGGCCAATAATAGAGTTGAAAGAGACCACATGGTCCATCCAACCCCCTGCCATGCAATAAAAGTATCCCTGACAGATAGTCATCCAGCATCTGTTAAAAGTTTCCAAGGAAGGAGATTCCATCACACTCCGAGGCAGAGAGTTCCACTGTTGAACAGCTTGTTCAGTTAGGAAGTTTTTCCTAGTGTTCGAGTGGAATTTCCTTTCCTGTAATTTGAACCTATTGTTCCTAGTCCTAGTTTCAAGGACAGCAGAAAACATGAGAACCACTGGTCTAGTTACGATGCTACTACCATGTAAACCACCCTTAGAAATAAAGGAAATTTCTGTTTATTTAGGCCCCTTCAACACAGCTGTGTAAAATCCACATTGGACTGGATTATATGGCAATATGGACTCAGATAACTGAGTTCAAAGCAGATATTGTGGGTTATCTGCCTTGATATTCTGGGTTATATGGCTGTCTGGAAGGGCCCATAGATATTGTGGTTTCATCTGTTTGGTTTACAAGTAAAGCAAAAGAAGCACTTTGTTTAAACCACTGAAGTTTTTAAACTGTATCCCCAAAACACTGTCTTAGGGCCCTTCCACACATTCATATAATCCAAAATATCAAGGCAGAAAATCTCACAATATCTACTTTGAACTTGGTTATCTGAGTCCACACTACCATATATCCCAGTTCAAAGCAGATAATGTGGGATTTTATAAAGCTGTGTGGAAGGGACCATATTATTCAGAATTTTGATAGGCAGGAGTCCGAGAGGGAGATTTTTAAATTCTGTCTTTAAAGAGACAGAAAGGTAAAAAATAATGGCAACTCTTCCGGCTAAAGTATCTATTTCTTTCATAAGGAGCCAAAATGCAAAATATGAACTCTGCTTTGCCTTGGGTCGTTACAGAAAGGTTCAGAGGCCAGTGTGGTGTAGTAATTTGAACGTAGGACTAGCTCCCTGAGAGACCTGGTTTCTATCCTCGCTTGGTCATAGAAAGCCCTGGGTGACCTTGAGCAAGCCACACTCTCAGGACTCCACAGGAGAAGGCAAGGGCAAGTGTCTCGTCCCCCCCCCCCTTCCCTCCGCTTCAACAAATTCTGCCAGGGAAACCTGGTAATGACTTGAAGGAGCACAACAAAAAAAACAAGAATAATACCAAAAACAGCACAGACAAGCAGGCAGTCGTGGTCCCTGTTGCAAAGCCAGGATACTTTCTGAAGCAAAAGAAGGAAGGAAGGAAGGAAGGAAGGAAGGAAGGAAGGAAGGAAGGAAGGAAGGAAGAAAAAAAGGAAGGAAGGAAGAAAAAAGGAAGGAAAGGATAGAATGAAGAAGAAAAGGAGAAAAGAAGGCGGAAGGAAGGGTAAAGAAAAGAAGAGAGGGGAGGGAGGCGAAAAAGGAAAGGAAAATGGGAGAGAATGAAGAAGAAAAATAGGAAAAGAAAGGAAAGAAGGGTCAAGAAGAGAGGTGAGAGAGGGAGGAAGGAAAGAAGGAAGAAAAAGGAAAGAAAGGGGGATGGGAATGACGAAGAAAAGGAGGAAAAGAAGGAGAGAGGGGGGTAAAGAAAAGAAGAAAAAAGCAAAGGAAAAGGGAAGAGAATGAAGAAGAAAATGAGGAAAAGAAGGAGGGAGGAAGGATAAAGAAAATAAGAGAGGGAAGAGAGGAAGAGAGGAAGGAAGGAAGGAAGGAAGGAAGGAAGGAAGGAAGGAAGGAAGGAAGGAAGGAAGAAAGAAAAAAGGAAGGAAGGAAGGAAAGGATAGAATGAAGAAGAAAAGGAGAAAAGAAGGCGGAAGGAAGGGTAAAGAAAAGAAGAGAGGGGAGGGAGGCGAAAAAGGAAAGGAAAATGGGAGAGAATGAAGAAGAAAATTAGGAAAAGAAAGGAAAGAAGGGTCAAGAAGAGAGGTGAGAGAGGGAGGAAGGAAAGAAGGAAGAAAGAAAAAGGAAGGAAAGGGGGAAGGGAATGACGAAGAAAAGGAGGAAAAGAAGGAGGGGGTAAAGAAAAGAAGAAAAAAGCAAAGGAAAGGGGAAGAGAATGAAGAAGAAAATGAGGAAAAGAAGGAGGAAGGAAGGATAAAGAAAATAAGAGAGGGAAGAGAGGGAAGAGAGGAAGGAAGGAAGGAAGGAAGGAAGGAAGGAAGGAAGGAAGGAAGGAAGGAAGGAAGGAAGGAAGGAAGGAAGGAAGGAAAGGAAGGAAGGAAGGCAGGCAGAAAGGAAGGAAGGCAGAAAGGAAGGAAGGAAGGAAGGAAGGCAGAAAGAAGACACGAAGCAAGGAAGGAATGAAGGAAGGTCGCCTGTCAGCAACAGGTGCCTTTGCAGAGAGCGAAAAGAAGGAAGGGAAGAAAGCGGGGAAGGAAGAGGGAAGGAAGGGATGGGAAGGGAAGGTGCGGGAGAGAACAGGTAGCAAGGGCACCTACCTGGACCCGGGGACGTGGACATGAGCGCCCCGCCGCCTGGCTCGCCAACCCGCCTGCCGCCCGCCCGCTGCCGGCTGCCCGCCCGCCTGCCTGCCTCTCACTCCTGGCCCACGCCTCCTCCTTCCACGGACGGCGCTCCTCTGCGCGACGACCAACGGGACTCTCCTCCTCCTCCTGAGAGGCGACAAGAGGCCAGCCAGCTGTCCGTCCCTTCCTGGCCAACCGAATTGCTCCGAGAAAAGGCTGGCTAAGTGAATGGCAAAGAAGAAAGATGTGAGCTCTCTCTGGGAAACATGGTTCGACTGAGCGTGGCTTCAGGGTCTAGTGACCTTTCAAACAGAGCCTTAAGCAGGGGAAGAAGTCAGGAGCAGCAGGACTCTGGGGACCAGGATTCAAATCCTGCTTATCTACATGACCCACACTAGGTGACCTTGAGCGAGTCACACTTTCTCAGCCTCAGCTGAAGGCGATGCAACACATGCTGCTAGAAAACCCTGTCATGGGCACACGAAAGCTTCCAAAAGGGGGCAGTGTCTAAATCTGTGGAGAGAGCCTCTACAGCAGGCATGGGCAAACTTCGGCCCTCCAGGTGTTTTGGACTTCAACTCTCACAATTCCTAACAGCCTCATTTCCAAAACAGCTGGGGGGGAGGGGGGCAAAGTTTGCCCATGCCTGCTCCAGAGCTCCTTAGCGTGAGCACACTTTCTCCTGAGCCCCCAGAAATGTGATGCTGTTGTTTTGGTTATTATAAAGCAGTGGTTCCCAAACTTTTTTTTGACCAGGGATCACTTTGGGATCATTTTGACTAGGGACCATTTTGACCAGGGACCATTTTGACCAGGGACCACTTAGCCAGGGACCACTTTGACCAGGGACCACTTTGACCAGGGACCATTTTGACCAGGGACCATTTTGACCAGGGACCATTTTGACCAGGGTCTCCTTGACCAGGGACATTTTGACCAGGGACCACTTGACCAGGAATCGCTTTGACCAGGGATCATTTTGTCCAGGGATCACTTGACCAGTGACATTTTGACCAGGGACCACTCTCCAACATTAGTGCCAAAAGGGTTACAAATCGGTTTTTGGTCAACTTTATATTCAATTTGGGGTGCAGATTCAGAAAATTGCATTGGATAGACCACATCAGCTCCTGATACAGAACATATGCCATGGTCAGTGACAGGGAAAAAGTGGTAGGCAACGTAAAAGGAATGTAAATAAAATAAAATAAAGAGGAGGAAAGGAAGCTCACAGAGCAGATTTTCGAACTCGCAGCCCACTGGTGGCCCACAGGTTAAGAACCACTGCTGTAAAGCAAATGTGGGAGATCTGTGGCATTTCAGATATGGAGAGATGGTGAGGTAGGCCTTTTCAGAGCTGGAGAAGGGATAAAGTAGGTGAGAAGCAGTCCCAAACATACCCAGGCAACACCAGGTATATGCTTTAATAATTGAATATGTTTTGAGCTTTATTTGAGAGAATACAATCCTATAGTTCTCCAATGTTTTACCTCCCCACAAACAATATTTTATTCTTGAAAAAATGCTGTTTGGCCCCAAAGTAGTTAAGAATAATTTTCATGGGAAATCCAAGAGTCTGAAGCTGCCTACTTCAAGTTGAATCACATTCATCCTGTAATAGTTTTCTCAGACTTGTGGCCCTATTGAAAAGCTGTTAAACTTGGAAGGAAATGTCAATCATGTCAGCGTAACTGACATTCACTTCTCTTGCAAACTGAGTGAGGCCTTTTCTACACTGCCCTATAACCCAAGTTATCAAAGCAGATACTCCACATTATCTGCTTTGAACTAGATTATATGAGTGTACACTAATTATGCTGTATTATATTGGGCTTGGCCTCATGTTAGCTGCCTCAAGTCCCCTCTGGGGAGATGGCAGTAGATTATAAATAAAGTGTATTATTTATTATTAAACTGTCATATAATCCAGTTGAAAGCAGATAATCAGGATTTTATATGGCAGTGTAGAAGGAGCCTTGGACACCCCAGGTTAGTATATTTAGAACTCTAACTGGTTGTATGAAAAATGGAAATGAGCAGGACTCTCCATGCTGATTTTTGCTCTTTTCCAAAGTTCCTATCATATGAAATTCAAACAGTGGTGATAGTTATTTTGTTGTCTTCATCATCATATTATTATTAGAAATATTTTTATAACATGACTCATTTGCAGAAAACCCAATTGCAATTTACAACACGGTACAGCACCAAATCACACACAATTGACATAACAGTAATAGCAGAAAATAAAAAAGGTATATGCAGCCCTACAATAAAATATTATTTTTCCTGCAGCAGGATAGGGAAGAGTCCCACAATCTGAAACAGTTGCTGTACACTTTTTTTCTATTATTATAGGAGATTTTTTGTTTCTTTATGCAAACAATGCCTAGAAGGCATCAGTAGATCTATTGTTGAAGGCCTACATACAACAACCCATCAGTAGATCATTAACATCTCACTCCAAAACTGTTCCTGGACATAAAAGTCTGAACCTCCACAGATCTAAGAAAGAAAAGGAGATAATTTGATCTTTCTTAAAACAAGGTTTCCTCCCCCTCAGTTTGGATTATTTCCCTGCTTTAAACCTATCATTATTGAAAAGATAAGCCTAGATCCGAACTTTCTCTGTGCTTTTTTTTTTGTAAAATGCATTGGGGGAGGACAAAACATAATGGAAAGTAAATACCAGTAGCCCTGTTCAGTTTGTTTGTTTGTTTTCAAGCTCTGCCTTTTCCCCTTTTACTGGCATGGCATGAATGGAGACAGAAGGGAAGGAGGAACCTTAGAGAATAATGTAGGCTGAGGGAACAAGCTTAGAGAAGGAAAGAGTGACTAGCCGTTTGATCCCAATAGCTTCTCTGCTAACAATCACAGCAGTAGTAAAAAGGACCACAGTGTAGTGTGCAGCAGGTTCCCTTCCCTCATTTCAGAAGCCATGGCACGAGACCAAAAAGGTGGTGTAAAATTCAATGGAACAGTGCATGGGTGGTCCTGAGGAAATATGCCATTCAGTTGCATCCTGAACAGTGTCATAACTATGTACATTAAATAAATAAATACCAATACAGAAGTGCTACAGTCAGCACTCTATATGCACGAGTTTTGCATCCATGGATTCAGCCAACCATGGCTCAAAATGTATTTTTTAATTCTCAAAAGCAAACCTTGATTTTGCCACATACTGAGCCCTACATGGATCTGTAAGCATACCCTGTTGTAGTCCCCTGTGATTTCTTGCCCCCCCCCCCCCCCGGCTATCTCCAGCATTCACTTGATTTGTCCACCATGTTAAATAAGGAATGCCATTTTCCCACACCATTGAATATAATGTGACTTGAACATCCACAGATTTTGGAATCCATGGAGAGAGCTGTGACCAGTCAACAGTGGATACTGAGGGCCCACTGGATATCAATAAAACCAATACAGAAGTATTACAGTCAGCACTCTATATGCATGAGTTCTGCATCCATGGATTCAACCACCCACAGCTCAAAGAGGCATTTTTTAATTCTCAAAAGCAAACATTTATTTTGCCACATACTGAGCCCTACTCTTTTTTTTGTATTTGGTTGTGTCAGGAGTGACTTGAGGTCGCTTTTGGTGAGAGACAATTGGCCGTCTGTAAGGACGCTGCCCAGGGGACACCCGGATGTTTTGATTTGTTACCATCCTTGTGGGAGGCTTCTCTCATGTCACCGCATGAGGAGCTGGAGCTGATAGAGGGAGCTCATCCACACTATCTTCGGATTCGAACCTGCAACCTGTCGGTCTTCAGTCCTGCCGGCACAGGGGTTTAACCCACTGTGCCACCGGGGGCTCCTATTGCCCTACACTGATCTGTAGTCATACCCTTTTGTAGTCCCCTGTAAATTCATAGATCCCCAGGCTATATCCAGCATTCATTTGATTTATCCACCATGTTCCACGATTGTGGAAAAACACAAAGTATGAATCGTTGATGTTGCAATCCCAGGCAACAGCAGAATTGACAAGCAGCAACTGGAAAAACTTACACAATACGAGGATTTAGTTGGTCCCAGTGGTGATCGGCACACTGGGTGCAGTGCCTAAAGACCTTGGCCTGCACTTAAAAACAATCGACACTGACAAAATTACCATTTGTCAGATACAAAAGGCCACCTACTCAGATCTGCATGCATTATTCGCCGATACACCACACAGTCCTATACATTTGGGAAGTGTCCAACAAAAGCCAGCATAGTGATAACAACAACAATATTTTTGTTTCTTGCCAGCCTCTCCTCATGGCTCGAGGCGGGTTACAAAACAATTAAACTATATAAACACAGCAAAAACATTACAAATACACACATATACAAATATATCTTCTACTGCTAGATGGGATGCACTATATTCCACCAATAAACCACAGACCACTTACTACAATGCAGCCTGAGCCTCACCACATGCACAATGGAGGACCTTCTTTCAGCGACACCAGAGGCACTTGAAGTGGCCAGCTTCTGGTCAAAGGAAATCTAGCATAATGCCAAGTTTTGAACTTTGTGGTTTTAAAAAATACATTTTAACAGTATTCTCAATTTGCTCCTGACACGACAAAATAAAATCAACCAACACAATTTCATCTCATTGACTTTTTATTGAGAACCATGCATATTCAGAGTGGAATGAAACTCAATCTAATCTTGATTTTTGTTCTCTTTTGCTTAATCAGTTCAGATGAATCCTGTAAGCTCATCTTCATTGTTAAAGATGCAAAAGTAGCATAGAGCAGAAATTTCAATAATTGGGATGTTGTGGGTAGGGTAAAAGGAAAAGCAGAAATCTTTGGTCTAACTACCTACCCTACCTATGTGGATAGGATAGGTGAGGCAAATGATAGAACACTTTTGTTTGACTAAGAGCAACATATGTCTCGGTGCTCTCTTTTTGTGCAGACTAAACAAAATCAGGAGAAACGACACTTTCTGAATTCTGCGTAAGGCTGTCTGGATCTTGATCTTTTAAGTTTCTCCCTCTTTATGCGCACCATGTGTGGCGCTTCCCTGTGGTTTGTTATTTTTCTTCAATAGTGGAGGGAGGAAACTAACAATACTCGGTGACCACACTGCATAGCACTGGGTAACCATGGAATCATTTGTCCACTTGTTAGGGCCCCTCCAGAATGATTCAGCCATTCACTTCATTGAATCAATATTGAAGCTTTTAAGATTTATTATGAGGGAGCTCAGACAAAACTAATGAAACAAATTCTTTGCTTCTTCCCATTTTGCCACATTAAGCATATTAATACCTTGTAAACTCTTTACTGGTGCAGGATGAGCTACATCATGGCTTTTCTTTTATGGAGAATCTAGACATAAGATATTGCCATTAACATTCCTGATACTCTGTGAAAGAGAACTTAAGGATTTCTGAAGCTTCCTGCCAGTCTTATATAATGGATGAATCCAATACAAAGACAAAGAGGGCATAAGAATGGAGTTGGAGCAAATGTGTTTCAGAATGCATAGGGGAGGCTTTTGAAACTGGTGTTGGAAACTTTTGCAGCTATAATTTAGACATACTCTAGGGTTTACTTTTAAGACAGATAAATAAATGATCAATATACAATGGATAGATAAATATTTTTTAAGTATTTAAAGAAATAATGAATTTAATGGATAAGAGCCAATGAGCTGGGTTAACCACAAGATTGTTACCAATCCATTGATAAGGTCATTAATTGAGATGGCTTACTGCTGTTCTACCCCTAAGATATGGATCCATAAGAATTCCAGTAAACACTATATAATTATTACCACAACGTACTTAAAACTAATTAGGCGAGTATATATGACTGATATAAATTCAGTTTTACACATTTGTTTAAATCTAGTCCTCTAGTTCTCACATATCTAGTCCTCTAATACTTTGAAAAAACTCCTGCTAAATAATTATATCCAATATTACTGCTGGTAACATAATACAGCCCATATATACTATCCATGGAGGTTAGTTCCTGGATTTCGCATGGATATGTGAAATCTTTGATAATAGCGAACTCTATTGAAATGAAGGCATAAAAAAAGAACAGCCTGCTTCAGGGGAGTGTGCTTGCTCCATCAATGTTTAACATTTACACAAATTATTATCCACTGCCAGAAGGGACAGAGAGTTGCAGATTGTGCAATCAACACCAAAGCAGGGAGCTTTGAAATGGTTGAACAGAAGCTCTCCAAAGCTTTAGGTGCTCTTACTGCCTATTACAAGGAAAGCCAGCTGATTCCTAATCCATCTAAAATGCAGATGTGTGCTTTTCACCTTCAGAATAGACAAGCATCTTGAGCTCTGAGGATTACCTGGGAAGGAATCTTACTGGAGCATTACAGCACACCAAAATACCTGGGAGTTATCCTGGACCGTGCTCTGACTTACAAGAAGCATTGCTTGACTATCAAGCAAAAAGTGGGCGCTAGAAATAATATCATACGAAAGCGTACTGGCACAACCTGGGGATCACAACCAGACACAGTGAAGACATGTGCCCTTGCGCTTTACTACTCTGCTGCTGAATACACATGCCCAGTATGGAACACGTCTCACCACTTTAAAACAGTGGACGTGGCTCTTAATGAGACATTCTGTATTAACACAGGATGCCTACACCCTAGACCACTGGAGAAATTATACTGTTTAGCCAGTATTGCACCACCTGACATGTCAGGAAGTAGCAGCCAATAATGAAAGAACCAAGGGATTGACATCTCTGGCCCATCCCCTGTTCAGATATCAGGCAGCACATCAATGGCTTAAATCAAGAAATAGCTTTTTAAGATTTACAGAGATACTCACAGGAACACCTCAGCAAACAAGAGTCCAAAAGTGGCAGGCTAAAACCTGGAACCTCGATCCATGGCTGACACTGACTTCCTCCTGGGCACACAGAAGCAGTGTCAAACTGCAATAATTCTACTGTGGTATGATCCTGGACTAATCGCTGAGTCTGGAACCCCAGATCTCGGCGGTGGCCAGGGGAGCTTTCGCACAATTAAAACTTCTGCACTTGTTGTGCCCATACCTTGGGAAGCCAGACTTGGCCACAGTGGTCCACACTCTTACAGTGGTCCACACTCAGCCTTTGAAGACTGTTCAGAAGCTTCAAGTAGTCCAAGGGGCAGTAGCTATGCTGCTCACCAGAGCGGCATACAGTGACATCCCTCCTGTTGCGTCAGCTCCACTGGCTGCCAGTCTGCTTCCAAGCACAATGGAAAGTGCTGGCGTTAGCCTATAAAGCCCTAAATTGTTCCGACTCAGTTTACCTGTCCAAACATATCTCCCTCTATGAGCCACCAAGGAAATTAAGATCTTCTGGAGAGGTGGTGCTCTTGATCCTACCTCCTTCGCAGGCATGGTTGGCAGGGATGAGAGACAGGGCCTTCTTAGTGGTGGCCCCTTGGCTATGGAACGCCCTCCCAAATGAAATTAGATTAGCCTGCTTCCTCTTGACCTTCAGGAAAAGGCTAAAAACATGGATGTTTGACCAAGCATTCAGTGAGTAATCTTATCAGTGCAATCAGAAAAGATGTAATGGTGCAACAATAAATTGGAACAATTGCAGACTATGATATCAGATTACGTGATATTAAATAATTTTAAGGTGTTAAGGTGTTAAGGTTTTATTATGTTTTAAGAGTTATGTTTTTATTGTGTGTGTTTTGACATCTAATTGTTGCCTATATATGTAAGCTGCCCTGAGTTCCCTATGGGGTTGAGAAGGGCGGGCTATAAATACAGTAAATAAATAAATAAATAAAAGATGCATCCAGAGAAAAGCAATTAAAGCAACACTGTGATGTTTTTATGCTCTTTTTAACCTGGGTTGCCATTTTTATGCTGTTGTTTTAGTTTTGTGCACCACCCCGAGCCGGCCGGGAGTGGCGGCATAGAAGCCGAATAATAAATAAATAAATAAAATTATGAAACAGTCTTTTAAAGAGAAGGCTTTTGAGACACAATAGTGATTATTGGGACTACTATAGTTCAGTAAAAGCTATGGGTCAATATGACAGATGTGGAGGGAAATTTGGATGAAAAAATCAGGTGTGTATCTCTATTTGAAGCATTACAGGCAGATCTTTAGTGGAACATTTATTTTAAAATATTGGAGGCTCAGCAAGAAATAGTGTGTAGACAGATGCTACACACTATTGGTTCAACTCAGCATTGCTAGAGCAGCACACTTCCTTGGAGAAGGCAAAGTAAGGGGGGTTTGCCGTGACCCTGCTCCACTCCTTTCTGTAATCATTTGTACTCAGTGACATTTTCCCATCAATATACAAAAGGCTATATTTCCAACTTGATGAACAGGACAGTAGCCACACAGGCCATGAATACTAATGTGGATGCAGCTTTTCTCCTTCCCTATGTAAATTACTTCACTTATTCTAATACTGCATATTAAGTGAGTTAACAAGGTCAGTATTAATCACTGCATGACACCTGTATGTACAGGGATTTGTTTGGCTTACTTGCCCTCCATCGGCATATTTCTGCTCAGGCTTGAAAACAGAATTTAAAAGTGAGGGACACATTACACAATGCTAGTAGTATCTTCAGGGAAGAAAGAGTTAACTAAAAGAAACTGAAGGAAAAGCAGTTTTAATTGGGGATATGCAGTTCAATCACATATGTTGCAAATTAAAGTAGATCTTATTCATTTGATAAACTGCCTCAAGATAGTCCGAGCATCTTTATCCATTTTATAAACTGTTTATAAAAGTTGTGCTCCACATCAACTAGAAATATGATCCATGTGAACAAGCACCTTATTAAACAAATAGATGCTTGTTCACGTGGATCTGTAGGTTATAAAGAGTAAGAACAAAAACCTTTAATTTCAAAGCTGATTGAAACGTCATGGATATAGTCCAGATTTCAATGAATGAGAGCTGGATTTCTCACTTCTGCCTTATATTATGCTCTTGGAAATTTATTTTCAGCTTTATTTTTTAAGCTAGAACACTGTTTGGTTTCACCATAGTCCGTGAGACTTAATTGTCTATATTTGGATGATGACCGCTATGTGTAGAATTCGGGTGCCAGAGCTTCCAATATATATTAAATAACTGTAAGTCTTAATTTCTGACTTAAATGACTACACACAAAGGCATAATCAGAGATAGCTGTATACCTGTTGTATGTGGGTACATACCAAGAAAAATTGTGACAATAAGGGTAATGGGTAGGTAGCCTCAGTTGTGTGATGGGTTTCATTGAGAGTATTGTGCCAATAGACTTCTAGAACCTGGAGCCCACACTTCACTACTGTGTGTCAAAATATAGGCTTCATTGTAGACTGGAAATACTATTATGATGTATTTTATTTATTGTATCACTTGGGCTTTAGCCTCTCTTTATTTATTTATTTATTTATTAACTTTATTTCTACCCCGCACCCAAGGGGACTCGGGGTGGCTTACATGAGGTCAAGCCCAATAACACATAACAAAACAATAGCAATTATAAAAACAATACAATCAATAATACAATCTCTATCAAAGAGTGCTGATGTTTGACCAAACTACAAATACTAGGATTCCATAGCATTGAGCCATGGCAGTTAAAGTGGTGCATTATTATTATTTTTTGCTGTGTGTATGCATGCTAAATGAGCTTGGTGCCACTAAGATTGCATCTACACTGCAGCTTGAATGCAATCTGACACCACTTTAATTGCCATAGCCCAAAGCTATGGAATCCTGGGATTTGTAGTTTGGTGGGGCAGCTGCATGATAAAGGTGACAGATTATAAACAACTCCCAGAATTCTATTGCATTGAACAATAAAATGGTATCAAACTGCATTAATGTTGCAGTGCAGATGCACCCTCAGTGTGTATGCCTGTCAACTTGTGGCAACCTTATTAATTTTATAGGGTTTTGGTGGGGAGGATCAAGGAATATTAAATTATGGCAAGTTCTTGGTGGTATGGGTATACCAAATCCCCTTGTCTAGCTCCTGAGGAATCTGTATAACGACCAAGTAGCAACAGGAAGAACAGACCACAGAAAAACAGACTGGTTCAAAATTGGGAAAAGCATACGGAAGGGCTGTATTCTCTCTCTACCTATTCAACTTATATGCAGAACACATCATGCAACATGCGGGGCTTGATGAATCCAAGGCTGGAGTTAGAATTGCTGGAAGAAACATTAACAACCTTAGATATGCAGAGGATACCACTTTGATGGCTGAAAGCGAGGAGGAGCTGAGGGGCCTTCTAATCAAGGTGAAAGAAGAAAGTGCAAAAGCTGGGTTGCAGTTAAACATAAAAAACCTCCCAAGATTATGGCAACCAGACTGATTGATAACTGGCAAATAGAGAGAGAAAATGTGAAGGCAGTGATATTTATTTATTATTTATTTTTATTTATTGACCATATTTGTATACTGCCTTTCGCAGCCCAAAGGCGACTTAAGGCGGTTTACAGTCAGCAACAATTTGATGCCCCAATAACAAGAAATAAAATTAAAAACATTTAGAATATATAAAAAAAACATACAAAACCAATAAAAGCATCAGCAGCATCTCCTTACTAAAATCATTTTCCAGTCACGTCGTCCAGTCATTCTGAAGTTCTATATTTACCTATATTTACCAGTTTTTGACTTCTTTACAAAATGTCAAAAGGGAGGGGGCTGATCTAATATCCCTAGGGAGGGTGTTCCACAGCTGAGGGGCCACCACTGAGAAAGCCTGTCTCTTGTCCCTGCCAGACGCATCTACAAAGAAGGCTGGATCGAGAGCAGGGCCTCCCCAGACAATCTTAAAATCTTAGATGGTTCATAAGGAGAGATACGTATGGCCAGGTAAATTGGGCTGGGAACCGTTTGTATTTCTGGGCACGAAGATTACTGCAGACATAGACTGCAGCCAGGAAATCAGAAGACATTTTCTTCTTGAAATAAGAGCAATGACCAATTTTGATAAAATAGTGAGAGCTACATAGAGACATCACACTGGCAATGAAGATCCGCATAGTTAAAGCAATGGTATTCCCCGTAGTAACCTATGGATGCGAGAGCTGGACCATAAGGAAGGCTGGGCGAAGGAAGACAGACGCTTTTGAACTGTGGTGCAGGAGGAAAATTCTGAGAGTGCCTTGGACCTCAAGAAGATCAAATCAGTCCATACTTCAGGAAATAAAGCCCAACTGCTCATTGGAGGGAAGGATATTAGAGGCAAAGATGATTTACTTTGGCCACATAATGAGAAGACAGGAAAGTTTGGAGAAGGGCAATGATGCTGGGGAAAATGGAAGGGAAAAGGAAGAGGGGCAGACCAAGGGCAAGAGCAAAGGGAGATAGATGCTTTTGAACGATGGTGTTGGAGGAAAATTCTGAAGGTGCCATGAACTGCGAGAAGATCCAACCAGTCCATACTTCATGAAGTAAAGCCTAACTGCTCATTAGAGGGAAGGATATTAAAGGCAAAGATGAAGTACTTTGGCCACACAATGAGAAGACAGGAAAGCTTGGAGAAGACAATGAGGCTGGGGAAAATGTAAGGATAATGGAAGAGGGGCCGACCAAAGGCAAGATGGATGGATGGCATCCTTGAAGTGACTGGCTTGACCTTGAAGGAGCTGGGGGTGGTGATGGCCAACAGGGAGTTATGGCGTGGCCTGGTCCATGAGGTCACGAAGAGTCAGAAACGACCGAACGAATAATCAACAAGGAATACTCAGAAGTGGCTTTGTCAATTCCTCAATAGGATTGTTTACTGGTGTCTGATTTCACATCTAATTATTTATTTATTTACAACTTTTATATACCGATCTTCTCTACCTCTGCAGAGGGACTCAGGCCGGTTAACAGCAAGAATTCAATGCCAAATTACAATTTAAAACAATACAAGATTAAAATACAAGTAAAATAAATACATATATATATATATATATATATACACACACACACACACACACACACACATATAAACCAGGCCACCAAGATAAAAACTATGTCAAATTTCAGTCCGCATACATCATAAAAGAGTCTATTATTAAACTCAGCCATTATTCCATGAATGTTTCTTTCCAGATCCAGGATTTCAATAGCTTCCTGAAGGTCAGGAGTGAGAGGGGCAGATCTAATCTCAGTTGGGAGGGAGTTCCACAGCTGAGGGGCCACCACAGAAAAGGCCCTGTCTCTCACCCCCACATTGTGAATGTGGTGGGACAGAGAGCAGGGCCCCAACAGATCTTAACGGCCTTGATAGTTCGTAGGGGAGAATACATTCGGACAGGTAAACTGATCCGGAACCGTCTAGGGTTTTGTAGGTCAATACCAGCGCTTTGAATTGTGTTTGGAAAGTAATTAATTGCACTCTTTTTATACAGAGCCGATTGTGTGACCTTGAAGTCTTAGATCTGTATTGAAAGCAGCTGGCCACCAGACTCAGGTTACATCATCTACACTGTACAATTAATGCAGTTTGCCATTACTTGAACTGCCATGGCTCCATACTATGTATGTAATAAATGGAACTTATCCTGATGCCAAAGAATTGGCATCAAATTGCCAGGATTCCTAAGCATTGAGCCACGGCAGTTAACGTGGTGTCAAACTGCATTAATGCATCAGAGCAGACGCGCTCCCTAATCTGAGCCTTGAAAGTTCCATAGTTCAGCTGGGATGAGGAGTGGGAGAGAGAGAAAAAAAGACACCACAGTGCGCATGCGCATCAAGAGGTCGCTTCTCTGTGAAGGGAGCAACGTCGAGTCTGTAGAACCCTTTGGACTCCGTCAACGCTTTTGCGCCTGCGCAAAGCTTCCTGGCCTCTCGTTGGCCCGCTAGAAGGGGGCGGGGCCTATTTGCAGACGTGGCGCCGGCGCTGCTGTTTGCTGGCTGCTTCTGAGCGCGGCCTAGGCCTGTCACCGAGGGAGGAGGCCTCTGGCATGACGTCGCCCGGAAGACAGACAGGTACTTCGGGGTCGCTTTGTGGGGAACTAGTGCGGTTTGGCACCACTTTCACCGCCAAGTCCGAAGGCTAAGGACACCTGGCAAGTGTGGTTTGACGAGGCACTCTGACAGAGGAGGCCAAAGACCACTTAAAACTGTAAATCCCATTATTCCATAGCATTGAGCCATCTGTGCATCTAACCCAGGCATGGGCAAAACTTGGGCCCTCCCTCCAGGTGTTTTGGACTTCAACTCCCACAATTCCTAACAGCCTACCGGCTGTTAGGAATTGTGGGAGTTGAAGTCCAAAACACCAGGAGGGAGGGCCCAAGTTTTGCCCATGCCTGATCTATCCTCTTGTGTAGATACAGCCAAGTACGTTTAATAGGACTATTATGATCACCTGCCAGTAGGCTTCAATCTTATTGCAGCTATTGAAGGGGGTAGACCCAATGTGTTAGTAGTGGGGTTTACACAGAAGTTTAGTCATCCTACAACTTGACTACACCATACTTACTCTCACTACAGCTTTGTGAGTAGTTGCTTGTTTCATATCATGTTACTTACTACTAATCTTACTACTGGTTCCATTACTGAGCTCCACTTGTGCTGAGTGGCTTGGCCAGGAAACAGGAGTTGTTTCCTGGCCAAGGGCATAGGGTTACAGCCTGTGTTAGGCGGGGTTACACTCCCCCTGAAGACGCAGGTTCGCAGTTTGGGTGTGATCCTGGACTCATCGCCCGTACCTTGGGAAGTCTGACTTGGCCACGGTGGTCCACGCTCTGGTTACATCCCAAATAGATTACTGCAACGCTTTCTATGTGGGGCTGCCTTTGAAGACTGTTCGGAAGCTGCAACTAGTCCAACGGACAGCAGCCAGGTTGATAACAGGAGCGGCATTCAGAGAGCGTACAACTCCCCTGTTGTGCCAGCTCCACTGGCGGCCAGTTTGCTACCGGGCACAATTCGAAGTGCTGGCTTTAGCCTTTAAAGCCCTAAACCGTTTGGGTCCAACTTACCTGTCCGAACGCATCTCTCCCTATGAACCATCGAGATGTTTAAGATCATCTGAAGAGGCCCTGCTCTTGGTCCCGCCTTCTTCGCAGGCGCGACTGGTGGGGATGAGAGACAGAGGCTTTTCAGTGGTGGCTCCTCGGCTTTGGAACGCCCTCCCTAGAGACATCAGATCGGGCCCCTTCCTCCTGACATTTCGCAAGAAAGTCAAGACCTGGCTGTTTGAGCAGGCATTTGCTGATGAAATGTAACAGTTTAATTAGATATATGGAATGATGACGATGTGACGGAAAGTGATTTCAACATGACGCTGAGACTGCAATTTTATGTTTTTAATTGTTAATTTGTTGTTACATGGCTATTTTTTGGGTTGTTTGCTTGTGTTGTATTGGAGGGCAGAGACTGCCTTGTGTACACCGTCCCGAGTCGCCTTCGGGCTGAGAGGGGCGGTATAGAAATGTGACAAATAAATAAATAAATAAATCATGGAAAAGCAAGGCATGACAATTATTTCACAAATACAATTAACATCAGGGAGGACCCAAGACATTTTGGTACCTTAAGCAGAAGAGGAACTAGTACCCTCCGTCCGTCACTTAGTGCTTAAAATCAGACAAGGAATTTTGAAACTTGAGGCAGAAATCCTCCCTACCACCATCCATCCAGCCATATCAATAAAACATCAACACCACCAAATCGAATAATTGACAATTGGCTGTTCATTTATGACACCCCAAATTTGCTGCCTGAGGCATAGGCCTCATTTCACCTATGGCAGATTTAGTCCTACTTAACATGGCTTTTGTTATACAGCAAAGAGCAATCTTATTTATTTATTTATTTATGTATGTTTATATTTCAAACTTATATACCACCATTCCCAGTGGCTCAGCCAATTTGAGCCAATTCAGGATGGGATTGGTGTGAGGATGCCAAAAATTATCTTGTTTCTTGCTATGATGTCAACAAAAATGGCCTCTCTGAAGTTAATACTTTCATATTGTGGAATGCCAATGGGTATTTATTTTAGGACAGAAACAGCAGCTTCAACAAGATAATTTTGTGCAAGGTCTAGAACAGTGGTTCTCAACCTGTGGGTCCCCAGGTGTTTTGGCCTACAACTCCCAGAAATCTCAGCCAGTTTATGAGCTATTAGAATTCCTGGGAGTGGAAGGCCAAAACATCTGGGGACCCACAGATTGAGAATCACTGGTATAGAAGGATGAGACAGATTTAAAGGCCTTACTACTTACCCGCAGAGTCTTGAATATTCCTTGTGACTGTCATTATAAGGAATGTCACACTAGTGTGGTCCTTATTTAAAAACTTGAGGTACAGTGTTCCCTCACTTGTTGCTGGGATTAGGTTCCAGGACCTCCCGCCATAAGTGAAAAACTGCTATGTAGGGACGCTCTATTTGTTCTAATATTTATACACTATTTTAGTAGTTATACACTATTTTAAGTCTTTATAAACTTAAAATAAAGGGAAGGAAGGAAAGGCCCTTCAAGGCTGGAGAGAGGACTGAGGAGGGAAAGTGCCTTGGACAGTGGTGGCGGCAAAACCCCACAAATCAGCGAAAATACCATTATATCTATTTTACATTAATATTTTTTGAAATCTGCAAAACAGTGAGTCCGCAATAAGCAAACCGCAAAATAGCGAGGGAACACTGTATTGTGATGTAAGGGTTGGAGTGCTGGACTACAGCTCTGCAGGACAAAGTTTGAATCCACAATTGACATGAAACTTGCTGGGTGACCCTTGGCAAATCACATATTCTCAGCCCCAGAAAACTCATCCATAAGTTTGCTTTAAGTGCCATATGTTGGAAAGGATTCTAAGGCATAGAAGAGCAACACAATGTCAAAGTTTGGAGGGAGGAATTGCAAGGGGCTGTTGGGTCTGCCACAGTGAGGGTGAATTGGGGGAGACTCTTTGGCTGCTATGGGGCTTGTTTTGCTTGTTGTTTGCACTTTGAGACCCGTTATTTCAGAAGGAATGGTGTTAAGCAGAGATTAGGAAAAAGGTAGAAACGTTGTGAGGATTCATCAGTACTTGTGAAAAAGATCTTGGGTTTTTGGCCTGCGTAAATAGGAGCATAGTGTCTAGATCTAAGGAAGTCATGCTATCCCTCTATTCTGCCTTGGTCAGACCACAGCAATTTAAGAAAGATCTTGACAAGCTGGAAAGTGTCCAGAGGAGGGTGACTGAAATGATCAAGGGTCTGGAAAACAAGCCCTATGTGGAGTGGCTTAAAGAACTTGACATGTTTAGCCTGCAGAAGAGAAGCCTGAGAGGAAACATGATGACCATGTATAAATATGTAGAGGGAAAGTCATAGGGAGGAGGGAGCAAGCTTGTTTTCTGCTGTCCTGGAGACTAGGTCACGGAGCAAGGGCTTCAAACTACAGGAAAGAGATTCCACCTGACCATTAGGAAGAACTTCCTAATGGTGAGAGCTGTTCAGCAATGAAGCTCTTTGCCCCTTTGAAGGCTTTTAAACAGAGGCAGAGTGGCCATCTGTCAGGGGTGCTTTGGATGCGATTTTCCTGCTTCTTGACGGGGTTGGACTGGATGGGCCACAAGGTCTCTTCCAAATCTAGGATTCTATTATTCTATTTGACACCATGGTCAACTTATTCCATAGCTGATCACATCCTCACATGCAAACCTGCCTGGGCACTACAATCAGCAGATGAGTCCTTGCTCTCGGTCCCACCCCTGTCTCAAGCACAGCTCTGGAAAGTGCCACATCTGGAACTTCCTCCTAAGGAAATCAAAACAGCCCTCTAATTGCTCTTGTTTAAAAAACAACTAAAGGCTATTTTATGCTCACAAGTATACAGAGAGGAAAACATATAAAACATATGGCACAAACAAAATGGAAAGGATTATGGAAATGAGTTAGTACTCTGTTTTTTAAATTCTATGTTTAATTTTTATCAGTCACAATTTTAAGTCTTGTCTCTAAATGTTTATTTATTATGACTTAATTTTAGTGATATTTATTTGTTGTAATGTTTCTTTATTGCTTAATGTTGATGCTTAATATGTTTATTTGACTTACGGTTGTTTTTGCTTCTGATTGCACTTTATGTTTGCTGTTGTTTTGTTGTGAACCGCCCTGAGTCCCCAAGGGGAGATAGGGTGAGATAGAAATAAAGTTGTTGTTGTAGCCTCACAGGAGATTCTCTTGGAGTTTCATTGCATAACAACAACTAAAAAATATCAACTTTGGTGGAGGAAAGATTCTACATCTTCCAGATCTCTTTCAGTCACATCTTCCTGAGTTTTCATTGGTAGCTTCCACATATTCAGAGTTATGTATCCCCCCCTTATCATACTGTTATGATAAAAGTAAAAGATCCTTGCCAAATATTGAGTTGATTGTCTTTTTAGCTTTTCATCCCACTTTGAATGTGTTGGCGAGGCTCAAAAAGCTGTAGAAATGGTGGAACTGGTCCAAGTTGTACTCAGTCTTTCAGGTAATACAGTAGAAGTCTTTGAATGGATTACTTATTACACTGTGTAACAAAATTAGAAAAAAAATCCTGGTTTGAAAGTGTTATTTTCTGTTTAATTTTGTGGTACTTACCGTACTTTTAAAGTAGTTGTCATACTCCATGAACTTCATTTTTGTGGCTGCCACAAACTCTATTGAAGTGGTTGAGACGCTTCTGAAAAACTACACTTTTTGCAGTTCAATAGAAGTTTTCCCTGTTTTATTATAGAACCAATTAAGAAATGACATAACCCAGGAACAAAAATTGTGTCACATAATGTTATCGACAAGTACCATATCAGTAGAGGAGGTACCATGTCTAGGAGACTATCTGGATAGTAATCCATTTTATGTTGAGAAGAGTGTTGTAAAGCCTCGTTAATTCTTTGATCAGAAATCTGTTGAATTCTTGCTGAATTTTCCAACTTCCAGGACTCCAAAGCAGTTCACTTATAGCTAGCTAAAGTCATTGACCTGGAACTCCAGGTCTCGGCGGTGACCAGGGGAGCATTTTCACAGTTAAAACTTGTGCCCCAGCTGCGCCCGTACCTTGGGAAGTCTGACTTCAACACGGTAGTCCACGCTCTGGTTACATCCCATATAGACTACTGCAACACGCTCTATGTGGGATTGCCTTTGAAGACTGTTCGGAAACTTCAACTGGTCCAATGGACTGCAGCCAGATGACTAACAGGAGTGGGGCTCAGAGAGCATACTACTCCTCTCTTGCGCCAGCTCCACTGGCTGCCAGTTTGCTACCGGGCACAATTCAAAGTGCTGTTTTTAGCCTATAAAGCCCTAAACGGTTCTGGCCCAACTTACCTGTCCAAATGCATCTCCCCTTATGAACCATCTAGGACGTTAAGATCGTCTGGGGAGGCCCTGCTCTTGACTCCGTCTATGTCACAAATGCGTTTGGCGGGGACGAGGGACAGGGCCTTCTCAGCTGTTGCCCCTCGGCTGTGGAACACCCTTCCCAGGGACATTAGATCAGCCCCCTCTCTCTTGGCCTTTCGAAAAAAAGTTAAAACTTGGCTATTTGAGCAGGCGTTCGTAAAGGCAGTGTAACTGACTTAGGATTTTATCTTGGAGATGTAGTGATGTTTTTATTGTTATGATTTTAATCAATGTGTTATGTTTTTAATTTGTTCTAAATGCTGTTTTTTATGATGTTGTACATTGCCCAGAGTCGCCCTTGGGCTGAGAGGGAGCGGTATACAAATGTGCTAAATAAATAAATAAAGTTGTGAGATTGTTTACATATTTTACTTCTGGCCACATCGTCCCTAGCGGTATCCCTCTTTTTTGTTACTTGTTCCAAAACATAACAAGGAACAGGAGAAGCTTGGGAAGGTTACTTTTGGGGGAGGGAGGGGGAGTGCCAACTTCCAGAATCTCAATTTCTAAAAGTTGTTCTAAAAGTTGTGGTCCAAAACAAACATATTTCCAGACTCTAGGTGGGGGTGTGTGTTTTTAAGTAATGACTATTGCCATTTACCTTATTTTTCATGTAAAAATCTGTCCCTTATCACTTGTTGCCCTGTTTTTCTTCTATTATTAGAGTTCTCCTTATAGGATGACAGGGAAAAGCCAGAATGTCAGTTTCCAGCCTCCATCTGTGGTGCAGCCTGCAGTGGAGAGCCATTCATATCCATTTGGGAATGGCATCAATTCTGATAGCGATGTGTTGGAAGATGAAGTGGAGGTGTACGAACTGCGACCCCGGGGAAGGGAGAAAGTCCGAAGAAGTACATCAAGAGAGAGACTGGATGATATTGTATTTATAACAAAGGATATACAAGAAGGAGACACCTTAAATGCCATAGCGCTTCAATACTGTTGTTCAGTAAGTCTTGTGAAGTTAATTTTGAGCGACGTGTAAACTGTTAAAATTTTTATATATGATTAAATCGTTTTACTATTATAAATAGCTTGAGATGCCCAGGTTTTGATATTTGTTTCTTTCTTCTGAATGAAGCATATGATACTGGCATAGAAAGTTCAAGATCTATTGACAGTAGTGATTAAAAGTCATTGCTCTTATGTAAGGTGAAATAATGACTGGGTACAAGTACATCCATGTGTGAGGAAAAATGAATAGCTGAACTGACTCATTCCTAGGAACCACAAGAACCAGTTTCCTACAGACCTTGCCTGAGATCCAGTAGAACTACTCTAGGAGGCCATAACTGCTTTTCTTACACTGAATTCCCAAGGGTAGACAGAGGCTACCTGGCACACCTCTTGATGGAGTGTGCTTTGAGCCAACCAGTGATCCTTACAAACTGGGGTCAAAGAAAGAGCCATCACCTCCCCTCTTCAATAAGAGCAAATGCTGCTTCTTTGTTTCCAAGTGCAAAAGGACAACTGAACCCCTCCTGTGTACATCCCCAAGGCCAATGAGTGCTTTGGGGAAGAGGGCATGAAGGGGGCACTGGCACCATCTATATATATATATAAATCTTCAATCCGTGTTTGTAAGCTTATAGACAGCAAAACTACACAACGAACACACACAAAACCAGACCACACTGACACATAACCCAACAAGGTATGTTTGCCAACCCCCCCCCCCCCAATTAAAGACAACAGCCAAAAAACCGTAAAAACGTTTGGGACTACAAATCCCAGAAACCACTGGGGCAGGCCAAGAAAAACTGCGCATGGCAAAGGCGGTTGGAACAGCTCCCTTTCCCCCCCCCCCAACAGATCAGGTGCACGCTGTGCTTCTCGCCGCCTCCCCACCCCCTCACAAACAACACACGGAGCGCATGAAACCCCCGGCCAATCAGAGCAGCGGCACAAGGAAAAGCTCCTCTACTCACCCCTCTCAACAGATCGGGCGCCCTAAAGCACGGCGCGCGCCTGTGCTTCTCGCCGCCTCCTCATCCTCACAAAAGCCACACACTGAGCGTGCACACTCCCCTTGAAACAGATCGGGCACACGAAAGCAGAGCGTGCACCTATGCTTCTCTGCGCCTCCACACCCCCTCGCAAACAACACACGAAGCGCGCAACCCCCCCCCCGGCCAATCAGAGGGGCGGCGTGAGGAAAAGCTCCTCTACTCACCCCTCCCAACAGATCGGGCACCCTAAAGCTTCTCCCTGCCTTCCCCCCCCCCCCCCAGGCCTGTGTGTGTGTGTGGGGGGGGGGCGGAATAGTTGGACCAGGTCGCTGTTTGGCATGGATGGATGGGAGGAGAAAGGAAGGATAGCAGGAAGATGGGAGGGAGAGGATGTGAAAGGAACTGAAGGATAGAAGGAGGGAAGAAGGAAGGTAGGAAGGATGGATGGAGGGGAGAAGAAAGGAAGGAAAAAGGAAGGATAATATGAAGGGGAGGGAAAAGGAAGGAAGGAAGGATGAAGTGGAGAAAGGAAGGAAGGAAGGATGGATGCAAGGAAGGAGGGAGGGGAGGGGAAAGGAAGGGAAAAGGAAGGAGGGGAGAAGAAAGGAAGGAAAAATGAAAGATAGCAGGAAGGAGGGGAGGGGAAAGGAAGGGAAGGATAGAAGGAAGAGTGCAAGGAAGGAGGGGAGGAGAAAGGAAGGATAACAGGAAGGAGGGGAAAAGGGAGGGAAGGCTAGAAGGAAGGATGGATGGATGCAAGGAAGGAAGGTGGGGAGGAGAAAGAAAGGAAAAAGGAAGGGTAGCAGGAAGGAGGGGAGGGGAAAGGAAGGGGAAGGAAGGAGGGGAGAAGAAAGGAAGGAAAAATGAAGGATAGCAGGAAGGAGGGGAGGGGAAAGGAAGGGAAGGATAGAAGGAAGGGTGGAAAGAAGGAAAGATGGGAGAAGAAAGGAAGGAAAAAGAAAGGGTAGCAGAAGGGAGGGGAGGGGAAAGGAATACTATATCATTTTCTACTTCCTTCTTTGCCTCTTTCCAGCCTTTCCTCTCCTTTTTCTTTCCTTTCTACTTTCTCTCCTTCCTTCCTTCGGTGCTATCACCCTCCTGGGCACTTGGAAACCTCCCTTGATAAACCACACGTTCAGCTGAGGTACAACAGGTTTATTTAGAACTAGCTTGGGGACCCGGCGGTGCCCGGGTCATTTGAGAAGTGCAGCAGGATGTAGAGTGGGTCATGGGGGGGAGTCCTGTGTGCCAAGTTTGGTCTTAATCCATCAGTATTGGGAGTTACAGTGGTATCATGAAATTAGTGAAGGTACTGGAAGTCCCATCCTCTGTGGTCCAACCTCCCCCAAATTGCAGTAGGATGTATATTGGGTCATGGGGGCTCTGTGCGCCAAGTTTGATCTGTATTGGTGAATGGATGAGGGTTGTATTGTTTTTAGGAAGTGAGTGAAGGTACTTCAAGTCCCATCATCCGTGGTCCATCTCACACAAAACTGCATCAGGATGTTGAGTGGGTCATGAGGGCTCTGTGTGCCAGGTTTGGTGTTGATCAGTGATTGGATTAGGTTTGCAGCAGTCTTGGAAAGTGAGGGAAGGTACTGCAAGTCCCATCATCCATGGTCTGCCCTCCTCCAAACTGCAGCAGGATGTAGAGTGGGTCATGGGGGCTCTGTGTGCCAAGTTTGATATTTATCGGTCTTTGTTAGGGGCCACAATGGTCTTTGGGAAGCAAAGCGCTTGGAAGTACTACAAATCCCATAATCCGTGGTCCATCTTTCCCAAACTGCACCAGGATGTAAAGGGCATCATGGGGGTTATGTGTGCCAAGTTTGGTTCAGATCCGGCTGAGGCCTAGTCAGGAGAATCAAGTTAATAATAATTGAGGGAGCCTTACTGTCAATTCAGGCTGAGGGCTAGTTTTTAAAATCAGCTGAAGAAAACGTTTTTGTAAAGAACTCTGTCTGGCACCTTTGAGATTTGGGATGTTGGAATGCTGGCCAATCCATGGCCCATCCTCCCTCAAACTGCACCAAGACGTAAAGTGGGTCTTGGGAGTTCTGTGTGCCAAGTTTGGTTTTGTTGTCTCATTGTTGGGGGCTGCAAAGTGTATTGGACTTAAACTCCCACCATGCCTGACTGCCTCAGGCCTTTTCCTTACTTCCCTCTGGCACTTTTGAGTCTCGGAATGTTCGCGTTGGCTGGCCAATGGGTGTTGTTTATGCAAATAACCCCACAGTGGGAGCCAATCCGAAAGCTGCCACATGTCCTTCCGCCCTTCTGCCCTCTGGACACATACAAACATACATACATACAAACATTCCGCTTTATAAAGGTATAGAGATAAACTGGATATAGGAAAGAGACTAGAAGTCAGCTAAGTGCCTTTCAATGGCACTAGGATTTAGCAGCAATGTTCAATGGTAGCAGCAATGGAATATAGACCCGAAGTAATCCGGGATCAAGAAGGGTAAAATGGCAAAGTCTTTCTGTGGCAATCAGGAACAAAGCAGCAAGCAAACGGGAGCCCAAGCGGGCTGAGTCCAAACAGCCAGCGTACTGGCAGGTAGAAGCTTTAGCGGGAAGGCCGCGAGGCCCATTCAGGAATCCATGGTAGATGCAATGGTTGGCTCGAGATGTTTTAGCCTGGCTCAGACCAAACATATATAGGCTTCAAACCCTTTGATCTGCTTCGACGTAGTTGCGTCGGACATCAGGATTCTCAGGATGGACTGCAGCTGTTGTTTAGGTAAAGCTCAGAGCCCTGGTATGCGAGCCAATTAGTGCCTGCATCTGTAAGAGGGAGTTTAGCCTACTGCTGGGCTCCACCGTCTCTGGTTATCGCGGGGAGTAACCACCGTGGCCTTGACTCAGTGTTTCTCAACCTTCCTAATGCCGCGACCCCTTAATACAGTCCCTCATGCTGTGTTGACCCCCAACCATAAAATTATTTTTGTTGGTATTGTTATGAATTGTAATGTAAATATCTGATATGCAGGATATATTTTCAGTCACTTGACTAAATTTAGCACAAATACCTCATACCTAAATTTGAATCCTGGTGGGGTTGGGGGAGATTGATTTTGAGTTGTAGTTCACCTACATCCCGAGAGCATTGTGCACTCCAACCAGGCATGTAGCCAGGGGGGGGGGCTTAGGGGGCTTCAGCCCCCCCCGAAATTCTCAGGGTGGTCCGCGAAAAGGCCTTACTGGTACATTATTTAAACTGTTATGTTTATTCATATCATGATCTGATCACCATGCTCATTATATCCCACATTAAAGGTGTTATTGGGATAACAATACAAAAGGTTTGCTAGGGTAGACCCTCTTCCACCCAGTCTCATCCCCCCCAACCAAACTCACCCCGGAATCAAAATCCTGGCTACGGCCCCGACTCCAACGATTATGGATCTGGTCCAAACTCGGCAGGAATACTCAACATGCCCAAATGTGAACACTGGTGGAATTTGGGGAAAATAGACCTTGACATTTAGGAGTTGTAGTTGTTGGGATTTATAGTTCACCTACAATCAAAGAGAATTCTGAACCCCACCAATGACAGAATTGGGCCAAACTTCCCACACAGGACCCCCCATAACCAACATAAAATACTCTGCCTTCCAATGGCCTTTCGCGACCCCTCTGACACTCCCTTGCGACCCCCTCAGGGGTCCCGACCCCCAGGTTGAGAAACACTGCCTTGACTGTTTCAACCAAGCTGCAAGGTACAGAGTTCACTTGGGAAACACAGACAGGCTTGGAAGATTTCTGAAAGCCAACATGGCCACAGTTTGGTTCAGAGGAAGTGAGGGAAACCAAGACCTGAGGTGTGACAGGTACCTCTTTCTTTTCTTCCTATTACTATTGTTGTGGCTGTGGTCATTAAGCAGACCTTCTCATTACTTAATTGTCCATACCACCAGGCTATGCCACAACAGCGCGTGGCCGGGTACAGCTAGTTAATTACTATAGTAAATACATTTGTAACTTGAACAAGTTACAGGCATTAAGAAATTGAAGACTAGCTGATGTATTTTGCCCTATTTTACTGCAATTAGAAAATGAAATGTAATCTTAGAGCCCTTGGCTGGTGGTTGTCAAACTCACCTGTCTGCAAGATCAACTGTGCTTGCCATTTACACTTAATTGCTTGATAACCATGAATCAATATTGCCTGGATCATAAGGAAAAGAAAGATAGTAAGGTCTGCTGTTTCCCTGTTCCAAACATATTTTTTTCAAGTGGAAATTAATCTTGTTTTGTACATGAACACACTGACACAAGCCAGATACCTTATTTACATGAAAGGAAGTGCAATGATTGCTTTTAAAAATCAAAATGATATAGCAACTCCCAAAAAGCTATCTTGAGAATTTGAAGCTACCCCATTGTAAACAAAACTTGCAGGTCTTAGGTTTCAAAAATAGTGTCTTACATTAAAACCTTTTTCATAATAAGTCTTAAAGTGTAAAATATGGCACGGAGATTGATTGTATATTATTCAAATACAAGATCATATGATACAACTAATGCATTTCTTAAGATCCCAGTCCACAATATTATTGGTAAATGTGCCATGTCAGTTGTCAATCAAATGCTTTTTATGAGTGGTAATGAGTTCTAGGAACTAGTTCCAAACTATTACTTCTACTATTATGCATTTCTAACCTTTAGAAACATCAGATAATAGAAGCAGTTGTTTTCAGATATTTGCTATAATATTTATATGTTTAAAAATAACCTTTGGAAAAATTCATAATGCATATAGAAGTGCTGTGGATTGGTGTCCAACTGTAACTGGAAGGCTACATGATGTCACTTTTGCAGTAGTGCATTTAAATGTGACTAGATGGATGTGGAATTATATTTTAGCTCTTCCGTATCGGACTACATGTTGTGATTGCTAATGGACAATTTTTTATATTTATTGTGTCAGAAGCAAATTGAGAATACAGTTACAATGTGTAGAAAAACCATAAAGTTAAAAACTTGGCATTATACTGAATTTCCTTTGACCAGAAGCTGGCCACTTTGAGTGCCTCTGGTGTTGCTGTAAGAAGCTTCTCCATTGTGCCTGTGACAGGGCTTAGACTGCATTGTAGTAAGTGGACTGTGGATTGCTCTTCTCCACACTCGCATGTTGTGGACTCTACTTTGTAGCCACATTTCTTAAGGTTAGCTCCCAATCGCCTTTCTCTGTCCTTTGAGATTGTTCTTCTAGATTCCTTCCTATATTTTCTGAAATTGCTGACCAATTGTGCAGGAGTAACATGTAGCCAGATTTAGTTTCACTAAAATTTATAATTTGGATTGAATATTAGTTGAGTAAAAAATTAAAACTAATTCATTTCCTCATACTTTTTGTTTTAGGTAGCAGATATTAAAAGAGTGAACAATCTTATTACAGATCAGGACTTCTTTGCACTAAGAGCAATTAAAATTCCAGTGAAGAAGTTCAGTGTATTGACTGAGACACACTGCTTTCAAAAAAGACAACTTTCACGATCGGTTTCTACTTCGTTCCCTGCAGAATTTCCAGACACATCACTAGCTGCTGAGCCATTCTCCACTGAGACCATTGGTAACTTCTTGAAAGAAGTAGACCGTGATATAGAGCAAATAGTGAAATGTAATGCAACAAAGAGAGAAAATCTTAATGAAGTTGTTTCTGCCTTGTCTACTCAGCAATCAAACTTTGAGCCAGATGGTAAAACCAGTAAACGGAAAGATCCTTATTATGGAGCAGACTGGGGAATAGGATGGTGGACTGCTGTGGTAATAATGGTAGTAGTAGGCATAATAACACCCGTTTTTTATCTTCTATACTATGAGGTTTTAGTTAAAGTAGATGTCAGTCACCATTCTACAGTGGAATATTCTTCAGTGACATCTCCATCGAAACCATTAGAAAATGGAATAAATCAGCCGATTTCATGAAATTTGAAGTTTTCCTTCTACAAGCTCCAGGTATGAACATCCACTCAACACATTCTGCAAAGAGGAAAAGAATAATGGGTCCTGTGTGCAGTTTGAAAGTAGCTATCTTTTGTGATGGTATTTAGTACAGGGACACTTCTTGCTGTATGTGTGGAAGAAATGGCTTTTGGTACAAGTGGTGTTGGCAAATTCAATATGTTGGTGTTAAGTATACATTGCCTGGATCTACTAATATACTTCCATCTAAGATTCTATGCTCCCATTTAAAGTAACAGGAATGAAGCAATTTTAAATAACCTTTGATCATGTATGCTGAAAAACAATGAGTTGAGACATTGTGTAAGTTTTCTGTACAGGATTAACTTTAAAATAACAATAATTTTCAGGCACTATGTATTTTGAAAGGACAACCTGTTCTCTTCCAGCATGAGAATAATACAGGGATTAGAAATAATTTGTCTTATCAGATGTGCTGAATAAGTTAAGTTCTCTGTACTACTGATCATTATAGTTGCCTGTGAGGCCAAATCATTCATGGGACTAACCACACTTGGCAAGTGAAGATGTGCAGTATTGAAACTCTTTTTTCTTAAATAGCTTTAAGAGGGGAATAGCTTTGAGCAGGAAAACAGGAGAAATAGTTTTTAAACAGTGTTATCTTCTCTGTTCCAAAATTGCCCTCCTTCATCTACTTCTGTTATTGTTTGAAGGCTGTGTCTTTGTGTATCTACAGGAAGCTGGAAGTCTATGTGCATCCATTCATTTTGGAACAGAGGAGGGGCAGTATCTTTTTCTCACTTGCTCCTTTATTTCAAAAACAGTGGAACTCTAGGTCACCCACATTGTGTGTAAGATGTATTTAGCCATTATGGGAGCATAGTATCTTCCCCAAGCATAGTTATTCTCTTCCATGAAAAAGTTGTCTCCCTTTTAAATAGATTCTGTGCCCATACAATCAACGGTGGCTCTAAAATCCCAGGTGACAGGAGAGACAGTCACATGGCCTTCCAGAAATTGTACAGTTGAGTCCTAGCAACATAGGCTGCATCTTCACTATAGAATTAATGCAGTTTGACACTACTTTCAACTGCCATGGCTCAATGTTATGGAAACATGGGAGTTGTCGTTTTATGAGGTCTTTAGCCTCTACTGCCAAATAGTGCTGATGCTTTGCCAAACTACAAACCTAGTGATTCCATAGCCATTGAGCTATGGGAGTTATAGTGGTGTCAAACTGCATTAATTCTGCAGCGTAAATGCAGCCATAGTAAAGGAGTAGTTACTGGTTGCTGTAGTTCAGCTGCATCTGGGGGGCTTTGCAGGTCTTCAGCCTCTACAACCAGAGGTGCATGTCTGAGATTTGGTGGTGAAGCACATAGGTGGGACACTCTAGTGCAGCCTTGGCCTTTAGAATCAGAATCCAGTTGTTAACTGGAATTTTAGAAGACTCAATGGGAATTTGTTATGTCAACATATAAGCTCAATTGATTCCAGCAGTCCCATTGTAACTTGCAATTGGATTTAGGCCTAAATTTCAAGCATGTTATTGAACTGTAAAGAAACTACATTCATTTTAAGAATTATGCCATAGTTGTATTACTTTGAGAACAGTGTAATGGTAAACATTTTCTTCTTAAGATGCTGAATGTAAAACTATTCAGCAAAATGCTATGGTCACTTACTTTGTAAACTCATGTGCAATCTAAAATATGCTCTTCACCTTTGCAGCATTTTTAAAAACCATGCAAAATCAATATTAAATTCAAACCTTCAGTTGTGGCAAGTTTTATATGCTATATTTTTCCTTGATGGATAGCTGAAGCAATTGTCAGATAACGGTCTGCTGAATTGTTTTGATTTAGTAAAAGCAATATTTTTCTATTGGGCAAGTGCTTGCTAAATAAAGAGTATGGAGATGTTTCCTGTTATTGGCATGGAAAGCAATTTATTGAATAGATTTCAGTAAAGAACACTTTCACATAATAATCCTACTGTGCGTGTTCTGCAACCACAGCTCTGTTCTCTTTTCCTGAACAGTAGCATGTTCTCATCTTGGGGAAGTTAATGCTTTTTGGATGCTTTTGATTTTGCACCTTTCTGGATCAGTGTGTTTACATGATATATAATACTGTAGTATACATTATGGTAAAGTGTTCAGCAGATTATTGCAAGAACAGAAGCAGAGAGCATCTGTGTTATATATAAGGAAACAAAAATTGTTATGACAATTAATGAATTTAAAAAATCCAAAATCTTGAACTAAGCAATACTTTAATGAAAGCAAACCAAGATGTCAAAAAGATTATATAGGCCTTTTAAGTTCTCAATAACTATTAATCAGATAGGTGGTATAAAAAACAGGGGGGCAGGGAATCAGAAAAGTATATTTTTCAACAATGACAAAAACCTTCATATCTATTTAGAACTTAACATTGAAAACTGGCATGAATATTTTAAACATTGTAAAACTAGGGTTGCTTTCAAGCCCTTGGATTTGGAGGATCTGCTCTACTGTGTCTTGTTTGCAGAACAGATGCTGCTCGCAGTATTATTCCATTTTATATTTCTAGAATTTTATAAAGACCAAAAGGAAAGCAAAGTCCATAACTAGTTTGTGTGCTGACATGATTTAAGACCTCTTACCATTCTTGCTCTTACTAAAATCTCTTGAAGCTTCTCTGTGCTTCAGGCAAAAGTGATGTAATGCTACTCTTAAAAATCAACAATATTGGAATCTGGAGCTCGGGAAAAACTTTTTAAAAAATTAGAACTCCCAGGCTCTCCTAGCCAATGTTTCCGAATTGGATGTACAGTTGGAAGGAATACTATCTAGGGTTCATGTGCACATTATCTTCCAGTGCCTATTTGCAGTTCTTTTTTCCTCCGGAAAGTACAATTATGCACAACCAGAGCCACATTTAGTGTATAGGCATTAAAAAAATGAAGTAGAAGGGAGCATTTTCAGCAACAGGTTGTAAACAACTGAATGGATTTCTTCAGCTACCGATCTGTTTATGGATCAGGTAGTGAAGGGTTTTTTACCATTTGTAGAGCCTTTACAATTGAAACCAACTTTTTCAATCATTGAAACCAACTTTTTCTGGCTCCATTTATTAGCTATTCAGTAGCACTTCTAACATGCCTGATGATGTGCATTCATTGCACCACATATTAAGAATTAGAGAACTTTCAGTGATTATTCGTGCTTAACTTGGCTTGTAAGAAAAGAAATTCATATGAAAAGGGAACTGCAACAGCGTAGTGAGAACATGTTTCTGTTCCACTTCAAAATATAAACATTGCTTTATGGTACAGTAGGCTTGATGTGCGAAGCATTACCTGTCAGATAAAGTTTTTAGGTCAAGGCACAAGAACATTCTGTATGTGTTTACACTAGAGATGTCCTTGAGTTACCAAGTTTGGTGTGGTTAAAGTACTGCAGCTGTACTCTTTTTATGGTGATAGCAAGGAGCTATGGTGTTTGAAAATGCTGCATATGTAAAACAGAAAAATGATCACAATGACTGAATAGTATTATGTACCAAAAATGCAAACTTGGGCTTCATCATAGCTCAGGGGTCTGTGCCTTATTTTCATGATTTAACCACAAACTTGCTATATTTTATGAAAAAGATGAATATTGTATTTATGAAATGGAAGGTCTCTACTGATTTATTGTTATCAGTGCCCGTTTGTCTTATTGGGCTGTTTTGTGAGTATACATTTTGCCGTGGCATTTAAGAAAACAAAAGCTGACTTCCCTTCATGTATTTGGTTGCTATATGTATTGCTTTTCTCCAAAATATTTTGTGGCAGACTTGAACTTGTTCTCATCATGTGGTAAATCTGTGGTTTGGAAAATTGTACAAAAAGCAAATCTAATATTCTGGAAAATTTTGAATATTAGATTATGTAATGAAATGCTGTCGTGGGTGCTAATGCCATTCTGACACACAAAGCTGTTTAAACTTTACCATGTGTAGTTAAGCCCCATTTCTTTCAGTAGCACTTCAGTCTTGTTTTAAGAAGTTCTCATGAAGCAGATATGAAATACATAAAATCAGGATACTTTTGGGGTTGAGATGAGGAAGTGGATCAGAATATTGGATTATGACACGTATTTAATTGGTCAACTTGTATTTTGTATGATAAGCCATATAAAGAAATTTGAATTGATTATTCCTTGAAACACTGCCACAAATGCCCTTTTAATAATTAAGTCTTTCATAAGTTTTGTAATTTATAAAATGCTATTGCTCTAACTGCCTTTTTTGGAAAGTACAGAAACAAAAGTCTAAATAAATAAATTTATATTTGTAATTTTGTTTCGCCTGATGAATGAATAGTATGTAGCAAAACGATATGTGGTCTATATGTTCTGTATTCCCCCAGAAGCAAATGTGATTTCAAGAATTAGCTGAGGCATACAAAAACTTTTGGATATACGTATACATGCTTGTTCTAATGGGCAATTGCTTTTGAAATATTTCCCAATTTGGGTTGTTGTGAGTTTTCCGGGCTGTATGAGTTTTATATATCTGTGGAATGTGGGGGGAAAGAACAAATCTACAAGCATGTGGACAATTTCAACAGAAAGGAGGAAACCATGAACATGAACAATATCTGGCTACCAGTATCAGAACAGTAAATAGAGAGCAAGACTCAAAAAGTAGTGGAATTCCAGACAAGAATCAATCAGGGACAGCTAACACCTCCCAACAGAAGATTCCCTAAGGCAGCAACCACCCAGACCTTGAAACTGCAGGCCATTAAATGCTAATCAAGGCAGCAAATTGCAACATTTGCACGTACCTCTAGGAGACAAGAGTTCTTTCCCCCACCCTGGGCATTCCACAGATATATAAACCTCATTTGCTTAGTTTTCAACAGACCCCTCAACCTCTGAGGATGCCTGCCATAGATGTGAACGAAACGTCAGGAGAGAATGCTTCTGGAACATGGCCATACAGTCCGGAAAACTCACAACCCAATGGTTCTGGCCATGAAAGCCTCTGACAACACTTTCTCAAGTTTCAGGAGTGGAATGTGACATTTTTTGAAGAAGAATTCCACTAAAGTTGCATCCTATAAAAAGAATTGGGTGGTACTTTAAAAAACTATTTCTTCCCTTTCTGCTATGGAAACTAAGCTATCAGTGAAAAATTCTAATTAGACACAAACTAGATGA
Organism: Anolis apletophallus; assembly: GCA_030556195.1. Taxonomy (NCBI): domain Eukaryota; kingdom Metazoa; phylum Chordata; class Lepidosauria; order Squamata; family Anolidae; genus Anolis; species Anolis apletophallus. The sequence continues at coordinate 55,286,598 of JARBWK010000006.1, read as the reverse complement.
GGATTGATTGCTACATTCTCTTTTCTAGCTACAGAACGTTAATGGAGCAAGATGCCTTTTTGTGCTTTTATTAATATACTTTCTCAGTATGTCACAATATTAGGTCTTATTTCCAGCTGCAGCAAATACATTAATTTATATTTGAAATGTAGCACCTTTAGAAGGATATCGCTTGTTGTTTTGAAAAACTGAGACAGTTTGAAAGTGCATAAAAAAGAAAAAAATCAGCCCATAGTATGGATGCTTAATTTTTAAAGATGTTTTGTTTACAAATGAAAATAATATTATTCTATTAATTGAATGATTACATGAAAAAATATTCATCTCTAGTAATATGTTACGGATGGTATGATATCTGAGAAATAATCTTCCTCATTAAAACACAGTTCTAGCATTCTTCAGCCACATTTGACAGATATACATATTTTACTTTCTTGTCAAATTGTATTGATTTAAATGCAATTTACTTGTGAACAAAGTGTTTTAGAGCTATAGCGATGGAGCATTATAAATTACCAAAAATACTTTTAGCTTCCAGCATCTCAGTTCTGAATATCATCTATGAAATACTGAAAATACAGAACAGATAGTTTTAAAAGCAAAATTTATGTTGATTAATATTTTCTTTGATTTAAAAGTATGGAAAACTAGACACTTCCAGGTGTGCTTGTTTGTTTGTGGTTAAAACATATAAACAGGAAACTGATGAAATTGTACCCCATAGATCTTAGTGAGCAAGTGGAAGCATTTCCAGTAAATGTAATACAAAAGCAACTTCTTAAAAATGGGCAGAGGCATGAAAGTACAGTCTTCTCAGATTTTGGAGGTTATGTGCATTTTCCAGATGTCAGGGCATTGCTCCAGACACGTCTGATAGATAAGAAAAACAATACTTCTTCATGATATTCTTCATCTTATTCCTCTGGCTCTTCCCTTTTTTCATACTTTTTCTTTTTCCTCCTTATACGATTTTTCTTCATCTCCTTTCTTTTCCAACTTCTGTTAAAGATTTAACAAGTCTGCCACATCCTTTGAACTTCCAGTTGAAAGCAGGAGTTGGAGCGGGAGAGTCAGTACTTCAAATGTCATAAACAATTGAAGTTATTAAAATAATGGTTGGAGAATGACTTCGATCACTAGCGAAGGACACCTGCCTTTGAGATCAATGTATTGCTGTCCCTCTTTCTTTCTAGCCTTCATTTTTTAATTGTAAAAGCTGATAACATTTATTTGAGCCTTCGGGGCTTAAGGAAGCGATGACCACCCCTGGGTCTGTGGACCACAGGTTAAGAAATGCTGCCATAGTGCATCTGTGAAAAGGTTGTTTTGCACTATAGTACAAAACTTTATCACGGTCACTGGTCAGTGCTGGTCAGTGACCATAATAAAGTTTTGTACTTGTTGTTTTGCACTATAGAACTTTACAAACAAATTGAAATTTAAAATAAAAAATCCCTCGAAAGGTCCTAATACAGAGACAAGAGATCATTACAAATAGTCCTCAATATGGAAATGCAAGAACCAGGAAACCAAAGGAGCTCTGTACTGTGAGAACTCACTTTTTAATATCAATCTAGAAAAGTCCTATATTGTTTTGTGCTCATGTCTCTTATAAAATAAAATCATTCCACACAGCCCTCAAGACATTCTCTAATGTTCTTCCAAAATGTTTTATAATTATTAATTAATAATTGACTTAATTATTTCACAATTAAGTCGTATTGTCAATATGACATATAAAACACACCATACTTCGATCTTTTTCAGTACATCTGCATTATCTTTTGGTGCTATTTATGGAATTTGGGGCTTTTTACCTGTTGAAAGTAAAAAAAAAAACAAACCCCTAACATTGTATTGTTCTAAATTCAGATAAACTGTTGGCTTATCATAAAAATGGCACTGCTTCTCATTTTGAAGCTAGTAAAGCAGGGAGACTTTAATACAATCAAATATTGAATTGGATATAATAATTATTTGAATACAGTATAAACCATATTATGTGGAAACCACTAAGCAACAATACAGAAAATCTGTATCTGCTTTTATTGTACTATATTCCTTTGAGTAAATCTGTATCACAAAAACAAGATGGATGTATGAAAGTGTGTTTAATGGGATGCGGGGCTTTTAAAGAGGCTATGAGTGTACTGCATTATTTAACTGATTGCTTCCCCAAGGTCACTACCATCAGTTACTACAGAACTACAGATGAACCCTTTCCAAACACAATGTTTTGAAATGCTAATATTTCTTGCTAAGGAAAGAAAACCCTCTTCATTTTCCCCCATTTCCCTCTACCACTCAACATGCTGTCATCACTTTCCTAGAAAATTTATATTGAGCAATATTACTCAAAATAACAGTTATAAATCCCACTTTTCCCCAAAAAACAAATATTTTTATTTTTAAAAATATTTTTATTGATTAAAACATATATAACATACAATCACAATCCAAATATGTTCTTTGGGGGTGGCAGGGGTTACAATGGGATTCACACTATAGGGGAAAGACAAACTTTAAAAACAAAACGGTTAGACTTCACGCAGTGCTATACGTTTTCCATATCTTACATAATTCTCAATTCTTCTTCTAATAGTTAAATCCAAAATCCTTTTAAATCAATATTTTTCTTATTCTTTACATAAGACACAAACGGTTTCCATGTTTTCATTAAATTGTATAGATGTGCTATTTCTTAATAGTTTCATTAATTTGTCCATTTCTGCTATCTCTAAAATCTTATAAATCCATTCTTCTTCCCCTGGGATCTCCTTTTTTCTTCCAATATCTGGCCAGAGTAATTCTTGCAGCAGTTATGATGAAGGTTAGCAATTTTTCCACTTCTTTTCCGTATGTTTTGATTTCTGTAATATTTAGGAGGTGTAGTTCAGGTTTTAATTCAATTTTAGTTTGTGTGATTTTTTGCATAACTTCATGTACCATTTTCCAAAAAAGATTTTACAACATCACAAGATCACCATTGGTGAAAGGAAGTCCCTTTATCTTTTTGACATTTCCAGCCCCTTGCGTCCCCCGTCCGCCCAAAAAACAAATATTATGAACCTAAAAGATAAGGTTTCTGGTGATTCAGGTGCATGTTGCATTTTTCCCTATTGCTTTCAAGCTGTCTTGGGAATTTTCTCCATTGGTTATTTCTCTGACCCTGGACATTCCATAGGTATGTATACTCCACTTGCTTTACCACCATCAGATCCTTTGAAGATGCCAGCCACAGATGCAGGCAAAATGTCAGATGAAAATGATTCTAGAATATGGACATGCAGCCCAGAAACAACACAATACCCCAGTGATTCTGGCCATTAAAACCTTTGACAATAAATAACATGTTCAATTTTTGAAGAATTTTATATCCTACAAAACATACCCCTGGTTGCAAATTCGGAATGACACTGGTTAGGATATGTAGGCCACTCAATCAATACATGTACCCCATATCTTAAGTGGCTCAAACCAGGTCTGGGCTACTCTCTTTGTTTAGCAATTTTTAGATTTGGAGTTTTCAATTGTGTCTATTGCAACATTGAGGCAGAGGATGTACTATTTAGCATACCACTGTATGATTTATTAGCAAAGGATTAAAAGGATCAAGGAAACAATTACATTATCACATTTTGTTCAGTATTCATATTATGCCTTGACATTTACAATGCTCAACAAAATAATTCTGAAAGGCTCAAACCCTGATACTGATTGACATCCCTTGAGGTATTTTAAATCCTGCTTGAACTTATTTGGAACTGACAGGTTCCTGACGTAAAATATTTGGTGGATTGACATACAGAGCTATGGATTTGCATTCAGAAGCTCCACTGCACTCTATAAAGGCTTGCTCTCAAGGTAACACTTGGGGCATTTAGAGAAAATGGTATTAAGGGATTCTTACTGAGCTCTATGACATTTGGATGGTGGCCTCCATGGGTTCCCTTGAAGCCATAAAGTTATATGAAGCAAAATCATTTGAGGAATTGGAAAACTGATTTCACATAAGCATTAGGAAGACTTCATGGTAAGTAACTACTGGGGATACATTTATGACCAGATTGCAACTACGTGAAACTATGGATATGACGGAACACAATTAAATTACTTCCCATCATACTGTGGATTTGTGCTAGAGAACCTATCCCTTCTAGGAATTTGCTAGGTCTTCCAATACAACTCTATGGAAGCTTCTGTTGCCAAAAATCAGGAAAAAAACACTTGAAAGCAAACAACAACTACTAGTCAGTTACAAACAAGCTGTTTTACTATTTGAAGCTGTGCAGTAAAATCTAGTATTCCCTAATGGAATTGTGTATATTTTTATTCCTGTGCATCAAGTCTGGCAGGTGGTGGGACGCAACTGACACGCGTCTATGTGAATCACTAGACTATTCTGTCAAGGCATAGCATTGCCAGAAGCTCTCACATGTATATACATATTCCAAGAATATCCAAGGTTGCCCAAAAGTCAAAAAGGTGTTTCAATATTTAAGAAAACACTGTTTGGTTTTTAACGAACTATACTATAGCATCATATAAAGTATATATTGGAAATACATGTCCATTATGCGTGAAAAAAACCAAATCTCATAAATAGTATCCAATATCATAGGAGCATACACAGTCTAAGGGCCCTTCCAGACAGGCCCTATATCCCAGGATTTAATCCCAGGTTTTCTGCTTTAAATTGGATTATATGAGTCCGTACTGCCAGATAATCTGGGATAAACAGAAAACCTGGGATCAGATTCTGGAATATATGGAAGGTGGGGCATAAATAGAGTACATAATAGAAAAGTATAGAAGAGCATTTCTGTACCAGCCACTACTAACATGTGTCTTCAGATCTTCCCCAAAGTCCTATTCTCTTTGCCTTCCTTATCACAATTACATAACTGTGTTATATAATTATGGAGGCAGCATTATTGATGTCTAATGTACAATATTTTCAGTGACAGAGTAAAATGGCTCTTTCAGTCAGCATTTGCAAAATAAATTTTTTATTGGCTCCCTGTTGTTCTGGCTGCGGGGTGTTAGCCTTACTTACTGTATAACATTAGGTTTTAAGTAATGAATTATTTATCCAGTACACTGACTATCCTAATACTTCATATGATGGGTAGAACTCTGTGTGTGTGTGTGTGTGTGTGAAACACTTTTTTCAATGATATATAGATATAAGCGGGGTTTGCTTCAGGATCCCCATGGATACCAAATCTATGGCTGCTCAAGTCCCATTATACAGATAAGTAAAGGTTTACTCACATCAGTATGCAGTTCTTTAATGGGATCATTAAAGGGGGAGGGGGACAGCAAACAGCCAAGCATAGTTATTTAGGCGTGTTTCCCAACCAGTGTGCCGTGAGCGATCAACAGGTGTGCCGTGTGAAATTGGAACCTCCAATACCCTTTCTTCCCCCTCCTGCCGAACACTTTTTCTTCTCCACTCGGGCTCCCTTCTTCCCAGCCTCGCTCTGCTTGCTTTGCCTCGCTTTGCTCACACTGCCGCTTCTGCGGGAGGAAGACGTGACCCGTGCTGGCGCTACTGCGCAGACTCGCCCCACATCTTCCTCCCTCCCCTCCACAGTGCTCTCTGGGTGTAGATGAACTACAACTCCAAAACTCAAGGTCAATGCCCACCAAACTCTTATACTATTTTCTCTTGGTTATGGTAGTTCTGTGTGCGAAGTTTGATTCCATTCCATCATTGGTGGAGTTCAGAATACTCTTTGATTGTGGGTGAACTATAACTCCCAGCTGTTGAGCAAGACCTTCGTGTGTGTCTTTCTGTCATTCCTGCCAGGATATCTATGTTGTGTTCATCGAAACAGGCCCAGATTTCACACTGAGTGTATAAATACATTTAAAAACATATTGACTATATGTATTACTGTGTTAGAGTGTCATTTTGGTTGGTGGTGTGCCCCAGGATTTTGTAAATGTAAAAAATGTGCCGCGGCTCAAAAAAGGTTGAAAAACACTGCTTTAGGGTATCTGGATATTGCTTCTCTAATTCCAACCGCTGTTGCGCAACCAGCATTGGGTCCCAGCTATCATACTTTTGCCCCGTACCAAAGAGTGTTGATGCCTCACCAAAGCACAGAGTTCCATAGCATTGAACCAGAGGGTGTTAAAGTGGTATCAACCTGTATCTAATGGGGCAGTGTGGCTGCAGCAGTAGTTTTATATGGTCTGGAGCAGTGTTTCCCAACCAGTGTGCCGGGGCACAGTAGTGTGCCGTGAGCGATCATCAGATGTGCCGTGGGAAATTGGAACCTCCAGGAAAGGGGGGGGGGGGGAGTCTACTGTGTTTAAGTATAAAAACCCTAAGAAACCTACCTCGATAAAGGCACAAAATTACAAAGACCCCCCTCCCCACCCGTTGTCTACTTGGTCTCTCCCTCTCCATGCATTGGGAAGGCCTGCCTCCCTTTCCCCAAGTAGAGACCTCCTCTTGCCTCCTGGGGGTTCTGTGTGGGAAGTTTAGCCCTGTTCTATCATTGGTGGGGTTCAGAATGCTCTGATTGTAGGGGAACTATAAATCCCAGGAACTACAACTCCCAAATGTCAAGGTCTTTCAGTACTTTCTGTTGGTAATGAGAGTTCAATTTGCCAAGTTTGGTTCAATTCCATTGTTGCAGGAGTTCAGGATGCTCTTTGATTGTGTCTTAACTATAAATCCCAGAAACTCTAACTCCCAAATGTCAAGGTCTATTTTCCCCAAACTCCATCTGTGTTCCCATTTGGGCATATTGAGTATTCATGCCAAGTTTGGTCCTGATCCAACATTGTTTGAGTCACAGTGCTCTCTGGATCTAGGTGAACTACAACTCCAAAACTCAAGGTCAATGCCCACCAAACTCTTATAGCATTTTCTCTTGGTTATGGGAGTTCTGTGTGGGAAGTTTGTGTCTTTCTGCCATTCCTGCCAGGATATCTCTGTTGAGTTCATCGAAACAGGCCCAGGTTTCACACTGAGTGTATAAATACATTTTAAAAACGTATTCACTATATGTATGACTGTGTTAGAGTGTCATTTTGTGTCATTTTGGTTGGTGGTGTGCCCCAGGGTTTTGTAAATGTAAAAAGTGTGCCGCGGCTCAAAAAAAAAGGTTGAGAAACACTGGTCTGGAGCTTTCCCTGCCAAAGAGTGTTGATGCCTCACCAAAACACTGTTCCCAGGATTCCATAGCATTGAGCCAAGGCAATTAAAGTGGTATCAACCTGTTTCTAATTGGGTATTGTGTCAGTCAGGGCAGGGCAATCGTCGGCCCTCCGGTTGTTTTGGACTTCAACTCCCACAATTCCTAACAGCCTACCGGCTGTTAGGAATTGTGGGAGTTGAAGTCCAAAACAACCGGAGGGCCGACGATTGCAACTGACTGCAGCTGCGACAGTAATTTTACACGGTCTGGAGTGTTGATGCCTCACCAAAACACTGCTCCCGGGGTCCCACAGCATAGAGCCAGCCAGGGGGAGTTAAAGTGGCATGAAAACGCATGAATGCTCCAGTGTAGCGCCCTCCGCTCTTTCGCAGCCGGGCTACCGCAGTGGGCAGGGCCGGGGCGGAGGCAGGTGCCTCGGGAGCGCGCCTGGAAGCCTCCCCGCCCCATTCCCGGCTCCTCCTTCCCTCGCTTCCCGGAGCCGGGCTTTGGGCGCTTTCCTGGGCGGCGGCGGCGATGTCTGCGCTGGAGTGGTTCGCGCACACATCCCTGGGCGGCGGCATCTTCTGGATACAGGAGCGCTTCTACGAGTCCGGGAACCGGGCGAACATCTGGCTGGTGCGGGGCTCGCAGCGGGACGTGGTCATCGACACCGGGCTGGGGCTGCGGAGCCTGCCGGATTACCTGCGCTTGGCGGGGCTCTTGGGGGAGGAGAAGGGGACGGAAGACTCCGGGGCGCCGCCGTCGGGGGAGCCCCTCGCGGGACAGCGGCCCTTGCTGGCCGTGGCCACGCACGTGCACTTCGACCACGCGGGCGGGCTGCACCAGTTCCCGGAGGTGGCCGTGCACAGCGCCGAGGCCCCGGCCCTCCGCCGCGGAGACAACTACGAGGCCGTGACCTGGCTCTCCGAGGGCGAGGTGGTGCGGCAGCCCAGCCCCGGGTGGAGCGCCAGGCACTTCCGAGTGCGCCCCGTCCAGCCCACCCACGTCCTGCAGGAAGGTGAATCCCTAGCCCCTTCCCTCCCCAGCATGTTCCCCAGGCCCTTCCCCGGACCCCCCCCCCCCCCTGTTAGCAACCAGGAGAGCATTCTGCATGTCTAGAGTGGCTGTTTTGGGACACATCTGGGAGTTGTAGTTGCTGGGATTTATAGTTCAATCAACAAGTAATGGAAATAACACCAATGACTATGTAGCATATGCAATCTGTTATATGCTATTTGCTTTAATATTGTGTACATATGATACTATTTATGACTGACTGACTGACTGACTTTATTATTTCTGAGTCGCCCTCCACGTTAGTGCTCCGGGCGACTTACACACAACAAATTCCACAATTAAAATAGAGTATTTAAAACTAGATTAAAATATTCAGTGGTTAAATGCAGGGGCCAGGCTCGGTATTTGAGTTCCTGGTTCTGCATTAACCATGGGCTTTCCTAAATAGCCAGGTCTTCAGAGCGGTCAGGAACTGGGGCAGGTCGAGGGAGGCTCTCTGGTCCGGTGGCATCGAGTTCCAAAGAACGGGGGCCACAGCGGAGAACGATCTCCGTCTCGTGGTCTCCAGGTGGGCCTCTTTCAAGCCTGGTACGCAGGGCTGTAGCCAGGATTTTGTTTCGGAGGGGGCTGAGTTTGGTTCGGGGGGGGGGGGGGGCTGAGACTGGGTGGAAGAGGGTCTACCCTAGCAAATCTTTTGTATTGTTATCCCAATAACCCCATTAATGTGGGATATAATGAGCATGGTGATCAGATCATGATATGAATAAACATAACAGTTTAAATAATGTACCAGTAAGGCCTTTTCGCGGACCACCCTGAGAATTTCGGGGGCTGAAGCCCCTTAGCCCCCGGCTACATGCCTGCTGGTACGTGAAGAAGGTTCTTGATGGCTGGCCGCGGGGTCCTTGAGCAAGCAGGCATCAACAAGTGGTCTTTTAGGTATGTTGGGCCCCGGCCCCGTAGGGCTTTGAAAGCCAAGGTCAAGGTCTTGTGTAAGGCTCTATACTCAACGGGCAGCCAGTGCAGGCGCTGCAGAGATGGTGTAATGTGGCATCTCATCGATGTTCCTGTGAGAAGCCTGGCGGCTGCGTTCTGCACCATCTGGAGCCTGCGGGTTAGTGACCGGGGTAGACCTACATACAAAGCGTTACAGTAATCCAGCCTTGATGTAACCGTGGCATGGATTACTGTAGCTAGCGCTTCCGTCGGAAGATAGGGTGCCAATTGTCTCGCTTGGCGCAGGTGGAAGAAGGCCCTTTTGCTCGTGGAGGCAACCTGGGCCTCCATCGACAATTTGGAGTCCAGGATAACACCAAGGCTTTTTACTGAGGGTATGTGATAAATATAACCATTACGGCAGGGGTGCTCACACTTTTTCAGCATGGGAGCTACTGATTAAAAAACCAAGTCCCAAAGATCACCTACCCAGAAATGTAAAACGTATAACTATTTTCTTATTTATTTATTTATATTTATTATTCATTTTTATGTACCGCTCCTTCCAGCAGGCTCGGGACAGTTTACATAAAATGAAGTTATAAAACATCAACATTTCAATTTAATAACAACAATATAAAACAGAGCATAAAAATACATCCAACCACCCCATTTCTCCCACACTGCCATATTACCACACATATTATCAGCCAGAAAGTAAGAAGAGAGAGGCTTTTGAACTGCAAGGCCATTTAATACTCAGCAAGGTAAACAAAGGGGCATGGAAAAACACGTCCAACGACCCCATTTCTCCCACATTTCCATATTCCCCAACATATATTTCTCAAGGAACAAAGCAAGCAGAGAGGCTTTGGAGCTAAAAGGCCATTTTTAAACATTAAAAATAAACAAAGAGACATGCCACAGAACAATCAAGCACCCACCCCAAAGTAAAAAAGACCGACCTTTGAAATGCGGTAGGCAAATGACCCCAAAGCGTCCTTCTTCTTCTCCTCTGTCGTTGCTCCTATTTCCACGCCACCAGCATGCGTGCCGCCTCCAAGAGCTCACGAGAAGTCTGAGAGGCAGAATTGGGCACTTCTGCGCATGCGCGCGGGGCCAGCCATGCATCGCGTCATCCAGGCCCGCCCCCTTTGGTCTCCTACGACTCTGAGTGGCTGGAGAAGGACGAAGGGAGGAGGAGGAATCCAAAAGAGGGGGTCCATTCTGCCTCTTGGACTCTGGAGCTTTTGGAGGCGGCGCGCGAGCAGGAGCGGGGGAGGAGCAACGACGGAGGACTTCTTTGCAGCGTGCAGGGGCACGTGAAGAGGACCAACAGCAAAAAACCTGGTCAGGGGTCTGAAGATCACCAGGATGAGGCCCAAAGATCACCCTGGTGATCGCGATCACCATTCTGAGCACCCCTGCATTACGGTATTGCATATGCTACAAAGTCATTGGTGTTATTCCCATTACTTGTTAATTGTCATATACAAGGTACATTGCATTTTTGTTTGAGAGGGATTTATAGTTCACCTACAATCAAAGAGCATTCTGCACCCCACCAACGACAGAATTGGGGCAAACTTGCCACACAGAACCCCCATGACCAACAGAAGATATTTAAGGCCACCCACTCCAACTCCCTTCACCATTGCAAGAAAACATAATCAAAGCCCTCCTGACAAAAAGCCATCCAGCCATAGATATGATTAGTTGATATATAGATCACTGATTCTCAAAGTGGGCGGTACCATCCCCTAGTAGGCGGTGAGGCGATCCAAGGGGGCCGTGGGAGCCTCAGGGGAATTTGGGGGGCGGTGAACTCCTTTAAGGGGGCGGTGAACGATTGGAGGTTCTGTGTGCCACATTTGGCTCAATTCCATTGTTGGTGGAGTTCGAAATGCTCTTTGATTGTAGGAGAAGTATAAATCCCAGCAACCACAACTCCCAAATGAGAAGGGCTATTTTCTCAAAACCCCACCAGTGTTCAAATTTGGGCATATTGAGTATTTGTGCCAAGTTTCATCCAAATCCATAGTTGTTTGGATTCATAGTGCTCTCCAAATGTAGGTGAACTACATCTTCCCTAAATCACTGCCAATTCCCCCCAAACCCCTCCAGTATTTTCTGTTGGCCATGGGGGTTCTGTGTGCCAAGTTTCGCTCAATTCAATTGTTGGTGGAGTCCAAATGCTCTTTGATTGTAGGTGAACTATAAATCCCAGCAGCTACAACTCCCAAATGAGAAGGGCTATTTTCTCAAAACTCCCACCAGTGTTCAAATTTGGGCATATTGAGTATTTGTGCCAAATTTAATCCAAATCCAAAGTTTGTTTGGGTTCATAGTGCTCTCCAAATGTAGGTGAACTACATCTCCCCTAAATCACTGCCAATTCCTCCCAAACCCCTCCAGTATTTTCTGTTGGTCATGGGGGTTTTCTGTGCCAAGTTTGGTCCAGTTCTGTATTTTGTGGGGTCTCAGTGGTCTGTGGAAGTCAGAGCTGAATCGATCGAAGGTACTGCAAATCCCACCCTCTTTTGTCCATACTCCCCAAACATATTGTTTTTGTGGTTAATCACTATGCTTTAATTATGTTCAATTTGTAACAATGAAAATACATCCTGCATGTTAGATATTTGCATTAAAATTTGTAAGAGTAGCAAAACTATTTATCAAGTAGCAACAGAAATATGGTTGGGGGTCACCACAACATGAGGAACCTTATTTAGGGGTCACAGCATTAGAAAGGTTGAGAACCACTGCATTAATACATATATCTTTCTGTTTAATTACTATTAATTTTTTTAAAAAAATAATTTTATGGGGGGCGGTGAGTAAATTTTTTTCTGGAAAGAGGGCAGTAGGCCAAAAAGGTTTGGGAGCCACTGATATAGATAGATATGATTCATTGATATAGATAGATAGTTATGATTCACACACAGAGAGATAGTATCATAGATTTGAAAGGACAATTTTATGTTGCATGTTCCAGAGTAGTGCAAACCAGACAATCTCCGCATCAACACTGACAGAGAGAAAGCAAGAAATACTATTTACCCACAAGCATTACAAAATTACATAGAGTGTTCCCTCGCTATTTGACGGTTCGCTTATTGCAGATTCGCTGTTTACGGATTTAAAAAAATAATAATTTAAAATATATATCGTGTTATTTTCGCTGTTTTGTGGGATTTTGCCACCGCCGCTCTCCAAGGCACTGTCCCTCCTCAGTCCTCCCTCCCTCCAGCCTTGAAGGGCCTTTCCTTTCCTTCACTTTATTTTAAGTTTTTAAAGACTTAAAATAGTGTATAACTACTAAAATAGTGTATAAATATTAAAATAGAGTGTCCCTACATCACGGTTTTTCACTTTTGCGGGACCCTAACCCCAGCAATAAGTGAGGGAACAATGTATATTAGAAACCAACACTTTCTCGTTGCTTTACTATCCAGATCACCAGACTGAGTCACAGCAACGCGCGGCAGGGGACGGCTAATCTATATAAATAAAAATATAATGTTTGTTTGTGGTATTAACATAACTCAAAAACCACTGGGCGAATTGGCACCAAATTTGGACACAATACACCTATCAGGTCAACAAGTGACCATCACTCATAAAAACACTGAAAAACACAGCAGAAGAGACTTTAAAATCCAACACCCCCCCAAACATTACAACGCATGCACATAACCACATAAATACACATATGCACAAATACACACACATATACACATACCGGGAATATGGCACAGCTGGCTGGGAGTCAGCTGCATAAGATCTCTACTGACCAGAAGGTCATGAGTTTAAGGCCTGCCCGGGTCGGGGTGAGCTCTCGGCCAATTGTGTAGCTCGTCTGTCTATATATGTTGTATGTCTATGGCATTGAATGTTTGCCTGTATATGTGCATTGTGATCCGCCCTGAGTCCCCTGCGGGGTGAGAAGGGCGGAATATAAATGATGTAAATAATAATTTTATACACACACACACACAAAACACATATACACAGACTGGGCCACAGCAACGCATGGCAGGGGACAGCTAGTAATGTATAAAAAACAAAAACAGTTAAAACCTTGGCATGATGCTATATTTCCTTTGACCAAATGCCACTGGTGTTGCTGTAATGGCTCAGAGCACATTGTAGTAAGTGGTCTGTGGTTTGCCCTTCTCCACACTCGCATGTCGTGGATTCAACTTTGTGGCCCGATTTCTTCAGCTTGGCTCCGCATCTCATGGTGCCAGAGCGCAGTCTGTTCAACGCCTTCCAAGTCGCCCAAGTGTGCCCAGGAGGGAGTTTCTTATCTGGTATGAGCCATGGGTTGAGGTTCTGGGTTTTAGCCTGGAGAAATTACATTGCACTACCTGACATTCGACGGGAAGTAGCAGCCAATAATTAAAGGACCAAGACATTTATATCTCCGGTCCATTCACACCAATGCCTTAAACCAAGAAACAGTTTTGTAAGATCTACAGAGATACTCGCAGGAACGCCTCAGCAAGTGAGAGTCTAAAAGTAGCAGGTTAAAACCTAGAACCACAACCCATGTCTGATACCAAATGAGAGACCCCCCCCCCCTTCCCAGGCCCATAGAAGACTGGGCGACTTGGAAGGTGCTGAATAGACTGTGCTCTGGCACCACGAGATGCAGAGCCAACCTTAAGAAATGGGGCCACAAAGTGGAGCCCACGACATGCGACTGTGGAGAAGAGCAAACCACAGACCACCTAAATGCAGTCTGAGCCCTGCCACATGCACAATGGAGGATCTTCTTATAGCAACACCAGGCAGAGGCACTCCAAGTGGCCATCTTCTGGACAAAGGACATTTAGAATAATGCCAAGTTTTAAAAACTTTGTGTTTTTTTTAATATATTACAACTGTATCCTTGGTTCACTTCTGATATGATTTTAAAAAAGCCTGCCATTTTTGGACTCTCGCTCGCTGAGGTGTTCCTGCGACTATCTCTGTAGATCTTAGGAAGTTTTTTCTTGATTTATCCAAACAGAAGATGGACAGGAGATGTCAATGCCTTGGTCCCTTCATTGGTGGCTGCTACTTCGGCCCTTCGGGTGTTTGGGACTTCAAGTCCCACAATTGTGGGAGTTGAAGTCCAAAACACCCAGAGGGCTGAAGTTTGCCCATGTCTGGGCTAAACAGTATAATTTGTCCAGCAGTGTTAGGTTTAGACATCCTGTGATAATGTGACATTGAGCCATGGCAATTAAAGTGGTGTCAAACTGCTTCCATTCTACAGTGTAGATACATCTGTAGATAACGGGAACAGACATGTAGGCTGAAAAATGAGGCTCACTTCAGAGGTTTTAAATAGTTCAACAGCACTTTTATTATCTTGGTTGCATCCAATGGGATTCTGGGCATGGTAGTTCAGTGAAGTTCCTAGACTTTTCACTGCTACAGATCTCTTGTGTTGCAGTTCAGGGGACTGCAGTAGACCTCTCTAGTAGCGATTCCCAGGTACATCACCACTGAAATCAATACAGCTTGACACCACTTTAACTGCCATGGCTCAGTGCTATGAAATCATGGAGGCATTTCACACCTTATTAGTATACTCCACCAATACTACTATTTAAAAAAGTTGATCTGGTTTATTTATTTCAAAGAAAAAGCATTACATAAATTGGTATAAAACAGATAAACACAGAAGGAGTGCAAGGGGCTAAAATATATTTTGACCAAAAATGGGCAACAGCGACCGCATTGTCTGTAGCCTCCACCAGTTCTTCCTCTGTACATGAGGCAGGACATTGTGGACAAGCATACAGATGCAGAAATGTCTGTTCTGCTCCACAGTCACACAAGATGGAGGATTCTTTTAGGTAGTGCCATTTTGCCAGGTTGTCTTTTGATCTGCCCACTCCACTTCTGAGTCTCTTCAGGGACTTCCAAGTTAGTTAATCTGGTGCATTAGAGTAATGCTTTGAGTCATTTAAAAAGCGGGATATAAACAAACACTATAATAATAGTACCTGCTTCATACATAGGCAGCACTGATGGGAGCATGTGTGAGCCCCTACACTTTATGGATTTATAAATCCTAAGCTTTTATGTTGGGGTGGAGAGGCATGTTGTTGCTCTAAGATAGAAGAGCAGCAGGAATTTTAATGCCCTATCCATAAGGTCATACTGTACAAGGGTCATACTGTTCAGTAATGCCCAACATTTCTTAGATGTATAGGCCCCCTGATGGCGCAGTGGGCTAAACCACTGAACTGCTGAACTTGCTGACCGAAAGGTTGGCGGTTCGAATCCGGGGAATGGGGCAAGCTCCCACTGTTCACCCCAGCTTCTGCCAACCTAGCAATTCAAAAACCTGCAAATGTGAGTAAATCAATAGGTACCACTTCTGTCGGAAGGCAATGGCGCTCCATGCAGTCATGCTGGCCACATGACCTTGAAGCTGTCTGTGGACAATGCCAGCTCTTCAGCTTAGAAACCGAGATGAGCAGCACCCCCCCAGAGTCGGACATGGCTATCAAGGGAAGTCTACCTTTACTCTACTTATAGCCCTTTGTGTCGGTGGTGGATAGGTTCAAAGACTTCTTGGGGATACTTGAAACTAGATGATAGCAATCCTGTATTTTGACTATACGTGGACTGAGAGCACACTATAGAGTTGCACTGGATGACCCACAAACACTTCATGGAGGATGGGTATTTTTTGTAGAGTAGATAAGTGAAACCATGGGTATTAAATCCGTGGATAATGGAGTACATATTGTACATTTCTGCATGACAGCTCTTCTACTGGAAGAAGGGAAATGGATAGTAAACAATTCATTAAAAAGGGATCAATTGTGTTTTGCCAGGAGGTAATATTGCATAATGTGTTTTGAAAGAAACAAAACAAACTCTCAATGACAAATGCAAGTGTGGCCACTGAATACTATTTATAGCAATTGTCGTGCATAGAGATTATATCATACTGGGATTTGGCATGTTGTTTTGAAGGAGAAAGGCTAGCCTAAGGCACATTTACTCTCAGTTGACATGTACTGATTTTAATATTGGATTACTTACATTATCATTTTAAAATAAATTGTTGGTTAGAGAAAATACATGCAAAAAGATAATTATCACCCAAAAATAATGTTCACTAGTAATATTTTAATATTCAAATCAGAAGAAAAGAATAGAGTTTTTGGTTGAAAATATTTTCTTCCCTCTGTAGAGTTATCGGTACTGAAATTCAAAAGCACCTGCTAAGTACCTCCCAGTTTCAGACAGATTTTGTCCTCTAGCTTCTAAGCATGGGAATATGACATTTTTTTGACATTTTATTCATCAGGATTCCTGTTTTCCTTGTTGGAGTAAACAGTATACTATTTAAAGGGCTGGCATGTTTTAAAGAGACTACTACTAAATGCTGATAGGGGCTAGTTATACCATCTTAAGGTGTGTTAACATGCTTCAGCCCAAGCAGTGCACAAAACAAGATGTTCATCTCCTCCAAGAACATCTGAATATTTTATTTATTTATTTACTATATTTTTCAATGCCTCATTATACATACAGATAAAAAATTATAACATTTCAAATTATGAAAGTTAAAACATATAAATGTAATAAAACAGATTAAAACATAGTTTTCCAATCACCCCCCCCACAGACCAAACATAACCCTGCTAGTAAAAGTGGTCTTATGTGTCATGGGGTAAAGCAATATAAAGTGCTAGTTTAGAAGGCTACAGGATTAGGGTACAGGTGCCACAATTTTAAGATCTTAAAGTGCATGAGTGCTAAGGTGGAATGAGGGTGTAGTTGCAGGTCTCATTGGTAAGCCCAGGGCCAAGCAAGACAGCAAAGCTGGATAGCAAATGCTCAGGCCCCAGGGTCTCTCCTACAGCAGAGCCCAACAAAGTTCTTCCAGACCTCCAGGTCAGCGCCTGTATGTTCTCTCCTTGGAGGCTGCTGGGTCAGCTGGCTGGAATGAGGGAGTGGCTGCAGGTCTCGTGGGTAAGCCCAGGGTCGAGCAAGACACAAAGCTAGATAACAAATGCTCAGGCCCCGGAGTCTCTCCTGCAGCAGGGCCCAACAAACTCTCCCAGACCTCCAGGTCAGTGTCTGTATGTTCTCTCCTTGGAGGCTGCTGGGTCAGCTAGCTGGAATGAGGGAGTGCCTGCAGGTCTCCTCATGGGTAAGCCCAGGGCCAAGCAAGACAGCAAAGCTGGATAGCAAATGCTCAGGCCCCAGGGTCTCTCCTGCAGCAGGACCCAACAAAGTTCTTCCAGACCTCCAGGTCAGCGCCTGTATTTTCTCTCCTTGGAGGCTGAATATATTCTTCCTGGTAGCCTCATTGAAGAGCCAGACACAATAGGAAACATGATCCTTGCTTTAAAGGGAAAATTTTACACTTAAAGATACATCACCACCCCATCTTTGGTATCAGCCAAATACATCCCCTTATAATTTCAAGGCCAACACCCCCCCCCCCCCGAAAGTGTTGCCCATCTCTGCATTTGTTGCCTCAAAGCAGTTGTAGAGCAGTGGTTCTCAACCTGTGGGTCCCCAGATGTTTTGGCCTACAACTTCCATAAATACCAGCCAGTTTACCAGCTATTAGGATTTCTGGGAGTTGAAGGCAAAAACATTTGGGACCCACAGGTTGAGAACCACTGTTCTGGACCTTAAGGATCGGTGGAATGACAGGAGGCTATAGCAAGGTATGCATCCACATTAGTGTAGTGCTCAATGTGCAGCAAAATCATGGTTTGCTATCTATCTATTCGAGATGTGGTTGGTTGAATCCATGGATGCAGAACCTGTGGATACAGAAGGTGGACTGTATTTATTTATTTAAAACTTTTGTACCCCGACCTTCTCACCTCTATCGAGGGACTCAGACCGGCATAACAGCAAAAATTCAATGCTATACAATTTAAAAACAACTACAACAACATATTAAAATACATACCACATACACCTGGGGGAGGACTTGAGTGTGTGTGTATGAGACAAATATTTATGTAGGATTTTAAACACTGTGAGGAATTGAAGTAAATGCTATGTTGGCTTCACAGATCTGTTGATTAATTAAATAGTAAATGTAATTTTTCTTCATCTTTTAAACCCTGATTATTGTTGTTGTTGTTCAACATACTTAAGGAGGAATGAACTGAACAAAAATATATTCTGATCTGTCTAAAACAGGATTCTGATCCCTTCCTTGGTGAGGTGGCATTCCCAGAGGTGAGAAGGCTGCCAGGAATGGCATCAGTTGCTCCTTTGCCTCTTTGCTTACAGGAATAGTGCATCAAGAGACAGGAATATTTCATTAAGAACTCAGAGGGAGATATGAGGTCATAAGCCCATATATCACATTGACAGATGGAACACAGGATTTTTGTTAACGTGAAGCTTTGGGAAAGCTTTTCCCTAAATTGGTTTGATGTGACTGTTGTGTCCCCTGGGAGGACAAGTTCATTTCCTTAAGACCTGAATATTTCAGTTCTTGGTGTGCCCATTTTAAAGTAAGTGCCAGAGAAATTATTGACAATTGCTTCTGAGTAAACAATGCTTGCTAGTTAATACACGAAGGTCTGTTTTTAGCTGTTCATGCCAATGTTTCTAAATGATCATTCTGAAACTGGGCACAAGGATCAGGAACCAGTGTACATTTTCCAATACTTGATATAAATATTTTAGCAGAGGTTTAACATAGAGTTTCCATTTGCATCAAAAACGAGGAGCTCTGGATCACTGTTGGGTAAATAAACATAAACGATATTCCAGGATCAAAACAGACTAAGGCTTCTTAAGTTGACTAATCAACTTGCTAGAAACGTGGTTCCCAATCTTTTTTGACCAGTGACCACTATCCTACATTAATACCAAAAGGGTTACGAATCATATTTTTTCGGGGTAAACTTTAGATTTGGTTTGGTTATTTGGGAGGCTGATTCAGAAAATTGCATTGGATAGACCACATCAGCTCTAGCTTCTGATACAGAACATATGTCATCCAGTAGTCACCATCTGCTTGCCCACAGAAACCCATATTTAATAATCTAGAGCTGATGTGATCTATCTAATGTAATTTTCTTAATCAGCACCCCAAATAACCCCAGGAACAGGCCTAAAAAGGAATGCACCAAGGCATCCCTGCTTCCAGGCGCCACATGGAATGGCTCCACTCAGGAGGAGGGTGGAGGAGGAGAAGTAGCAGTCAGGAGGCTTGTTGTCACGCCTTTCATGGATAGTCAGCCTTTCCCCTCCCATTCTGAATAAAGAATGTTGTACAACATCCCCATTGTCTTGTCACTATAAGAGGATTTCATGAGACCATTCGCTCTTGTTGCAATAGTGTCGTAACGGTGAGGCTGCGGACCATATATTAGTTCTTGGGGACCATTGGTGGCCCACAGATTACAGGTTGGGAACCACTGTGCTAGAATTTATCATTTTGGATGCAGAGGGAACTCTAGTTCAAACCAGCCAGAATCCCTGCACATGCTAATTCTCCAGGAAAGAAAAAAAGGTGTAGAGGAGAGGACTGTGAAACCAAAAACTCATTTCTAATTTTATAAACCATGGCGTACAAACCCAAGAACGTGTGTACAAAGAAACCTCTTTAACTTGATTGGCTCAGATTATTTGTTAATGATTTTCATATAGCGATGCATCTAAACATTTGGAGTAAAACTGGCATGATAATTGATTTATGAATAGGTATTTCTGTTTGTATCCCTCCATACATAGTTCACTCAGATATTGTTTCATGTTAATATATCATTGTTAATCTCAGAAGATAAATTGGCAATATGAAGAAACAGGATAGATGAAAGAAATATCAAGCCATAAAATAAAATTATTGAAGAATATAAAATGAAGGCAGTGTTGTTCATAATTACCTTGAGTTGCATAGAATGCATTTTCTTTTCTTTAAAAATATATATATTATTAAGGTTGTCATGCAACAATAAAAAGAGGGGGAACATTTCTAAGGTATAGGAAAGTAGGAAAATGGAGTGTTTAAAGAAAAAAATGGTCTCTATATGTGTGTGTGTGTGTGTGTGTGTGTGTGTGAGAGAGAGAGAGAGAGAGAGAGAGAGAGAGAGAGAGAGAGAGAGAGAGAGAGAGAGAGAGAGAGAGAGAGAGAGAGAGAGAGAGAGGTTGTTAAGAAGCACAATCTCATGAAAATACCCGTGGGTTTGCAGCCCTCACTTTGGAGCAAAAAGACAATAGTAGAGTTAATTAAGACCAAATAGCCATCAAAAATGTAATGTTAAATGCAGGCAGCTATTAGCTGTATTTCATTGAAAGTCAAAGCCTTTATTTCTGAAAATGAGTCCTTAAGCCACTGTGAGATTTCCTGTCACTAGTTTTCTTGATTGCCTAGATTTGCAGAATTAAGCAGATCTGACATCTAATTGGATTTGTGAGAAGTGCCACAAATCCCGCTTTATGCCTTTTATCTTTTAACTCCTATCCTTTCAGTTCATCCCATAACAATTACCTTGTTATGCACTCTGCTAGTACTGTGAAAAGACAAGAATATCATCTAAATAGATGGGTTATTTGTTGAGATATAATAATATCTGCCTCACTGTAAATGTCTGATTGTTACATTACTGGACAAATGAATCTGTGTGCTGCGGCGCCTTTCATATTTTAATGCAGGCTAGTTTACTTTTCTATGGCATATTTCCAGAATAGACTGCCGCCAGCATTGAACTTTCTTTAGACACTTGAAGGCTTCTTCCCATGATTCATTCAAACGTGGCCCTTTCTTTCATCACTTTTCTTATTTATATTTATGTAGTCAAATCTAAAGGTCTGTGCTTTTTTTAAAAAGCCCTGGGGATTAATCTTTTATGTGTATGTTGCCTGTCGACTTATTTCAACCCCATAGGATCTTCTTAGGTCCAGTCTGTTGTTGTTTATTCGTTCAGTCACTTCTGACTCTTTGTGACCTCATGGACCAGCCCACGCCAGAGCTCCCTGTTGGCAGTTGCCACCCCCAGCTACTTCAAAGTCAAGCCAGCCACTTCAAAGATAACATCCATCCACCTTGCCCTTGGTTGGCCCTTTTTCCTTTTTCCTTTCATTTTCCCCAGCATCATTGCCTTCTCCAAGATTTCCTGTTTTCTTATTATGTGGCCAAAGTACTTCATCTTTGCCTCCAATATCCTTCCCTCCAGTGAGCAGTCGGGCTTTATTTCCTGAAGTATGGACTGGCTGGATCTTCTTATGGTCCAAGGCACTCTCAGACCTTTCCTCCAACATTACAGTTCAAAAGCATTCCTTCGGTCAGCCTTCCTCATAGTCCAGCTCTTGCATCCATAGGTTACTACGAGGAATCCCATTGCTTTAACTATGTGAATCTTCATTGCCATTGTGATGCCTCTACTCTTCACTATTTTATCGAGATTGGTCATTGCTCTCCTCCCAATTGGCCATTGTCTACACTAGCAAAAACAGTTCTGCAGTTCTGCAGTGCCCTGTTAACACATCATTATTATATTTATTCATACCCCGCTTTTTCTCTCCACAAGGAGACTCAAAGTCTCATTGTGGATTTAATTAAAAGGATTTCAATACAATTTAAAATCTAAAATTATACAAACCTTAAAACAGAATTAAATATAAATGGCATTTAAAATTCACAGTTAAACCCATAAAAAACATAATCAAAGCTAACAATCAAATCTGTCACACATGTCATCTCATGATTGCCATAACCAGCTACACATTTTCCTCTTTCAAATTCACTTTGCCGTTAGGGGACAGTCCACTTTTTCAATCTTTTGCATTATTTTTTGGCCATACAGCCTTGGCCACTCTTTCTTTTGGGAGTTTTTTCCCATCTTGGATACAAATATACATATTTTCTCTTATGCAGGGTGTGCTAATACTGATATGCAAATATATGCACATGCATACTTTCTTTTTTTAAAAAAAAAATTAAATACATTCATCCTAGAGAGGAACCAATTCTTGGCAGGATTGATCACTTCCCACCAGTCCACTAATTCTTCCTCCCCAACTTTGCAAAATTTAAATGAAAAGAAGCATTGCACTCACTATTGTGCCCTTAGTTTTTATTTAGCATTTCTGTCTGGTTTTCCATGATATACAGAGATGTGAAACAAAATACTGTGGTAATTTGAAGTGCAAAAGCACAATTGATTTTGCATAATGTATGTAGTATTTGATTATGTCAGTTGTTGATCTGAGTCAGTAGACTTTGGAATGGAAATTATTTTATGTAACTGCATATTGGGGCCTAAAGGCACCAGTTCCTTTCTGATCTTGGAAGCTCAACCTTGCTTAGTACTTGGATGGAAGACTACCAATGAATACTAGGTGCTGTAGGCTATATGAAGGCCAGAGGGAGTGACTGACAAAATAGCTTTGAGTATTGTCGAAGGCTTTCATGGCCGGAATCACTGGGTTGTTGTAGGTTTTTTGGGTTGTATGGCCATGTTCTAGAAGCATTCTCTCCAGACGTTTCACCTACATCTGTGGCAAGCATCCTCAGAGGTTGTGAGGATGCTTGCCACAGATCAGGCGAAATGACAGGAGAGAATGCTTCTAGAACATGGCCATAGAACCCAACAAACCTACAACAACCCACCTTTGAGTATTCCTTGTCTAAGAAAAGCCTATAAATTGAATCCATGGGGGGTCTCCATAAATTGACAGACAGCTTGGAAACGCATATGCACAACTATACCTCTGGCCATACATTATACAAAAAACACACTGGGATCTGTATATTAAAACTACAGTTTTATTGGCCGGCCAGATAACATAAAATACAAAACACCCCAGTGTTTAAAGAAACACAGCTAAGAACTGCATATTTAGAGTCAATTGGGGTAAACTGTAGAGGTGATGCAGATATTTGATTTGGATCGGGATCTCGTTAACAGCTTTTTTATTTTAACTTATGTTGTACTGTATGTGTATGTCTATGTGTATGTGTTTTTGATACGGCCAATGGGCTAATCAATAAAAAGTACTGTACATATACACAACTGTCTGTTTTTTCCTCCTCATCTTCTCTTCCTCTCCCCAATTTTTGCTTTGTAAGAAAAAATGGCCCTTCTCTTCTGTTTGTATGATCATTAAATCTTCTTTTACATTGTCTCCAGCATTTTAATATCCTGTCTTGAGATATAGCAGTGCAGTCTCCAGGACATTTAATCTAATAATAAGATTATGCTACTTGCTGTTTTTATTTTTTCATTCTTTTTGATGTCCAGTCTGCCTTTTATACTCCAATCCTAAGCTAACATTTAGCAATGACATTTCTTTCTTGACCCCCCAGATCACTGTTGTGGATGGATGTGACCAGTTCAAGCTGCGTAATCACATGTACAAAGACAAAATTTATTGGAAAGCCCACTGGGCATCAGTTTAGCCTTACTTCCACTGGCTCTCCTGATGCTGTTGATGGTGATGACTGTCATGATAAATTGATTATTTATTTTATTAAATTTTTTCTGTTTTGTCCTATGGCCAAGGATTTCAGATTATTATACAATAAAATCGATATAAACAATTAA
Source organism: Anolis apletophallus (assembly GCA_030556195.1). NCBI lineage: Eukaryota > Metazoa > Chordata > Lepidosauria > Squamata > Anolidae > Anolis > Anolis apletophallus. The sequence continues at coordinate 55,262,951 of JARBWK010000006.1, read as the reverse complement.
AAATGTAAAATAATAGGATGTGCATCTTAAAATGTAATACTTTATCCAATTAAAATAAGTTAAAACCATGTACACTTAAATACAAATGCAATAAATCATTACACTTCAAAGGCTTTAATATAAAGGAATTTTAACTCGGAGTTAATGTAAAGCGAACATTAGTGCCAGTAAGGTATATAGAGAAGGCCTTACAATGATGAGTGCATATGAAGCTTTCTCTGCTGTAGAGTTATTAAAAGATAAGATGTCCCTGCCTGCATGACCACAACTTGATAGACACAATGGAGAGGGGGGGGGGGGGGGGAGAGATGTGGACAGAAGAGGAAGGCTGGAAATTGCATTAGCAGCTGTTGGATGGGTCTAGATTAGACATGGGCAAACTTCAGCCCTCCAGGTGTTTTGGACTGCAACTCCCACAATTCCTAACAGCCAGTAAGCTGGATAGGATTTCTGGGAATTGAAGTCCAAAACACCTGGAGGGCCAAAGTTTCCCATGGTGTGCTTCCGGAGAATATTCGGTGGAAGTTTCCATACCTCTTAGCCAATAGTAGAGGCCACAATATTGGTACTTGTTAGCTCTGAAGTTCCAGGGTAACTTGCTGTTGTGGCCAAATGTTCTTTCTTGACAGGAAATTGGGAAGGAAGAGCCTTGTAGCTTGGACCAGTGGATGAACTGTTTCTTACTATGATGGCTTTCTGAATTAGACTCTCATGAACCCTTGATCTGTTGATTGGCAGCAGAAGTCAGAGTTTCTTTTCACCTCTGTAGAGTATATGACATCCTATCATGCAGCTCATGTCTACACTGGCCACTTAATCTGAGACCAGTCAGGAGCATTATGCTCTAGGTTGGCCCTAAATTGATCATGTGATGGTGGCCACACATACTGGACCTAATCCTGTGCATCACCACATTGTTATCCATATAGGACAGCTGGACGGGCATCATGTCAGCCTCTGGTCCGACCTGTTTTCAGCATCACTGCAATTGTTCCCTTATCAGCCGGGAAAAGCCTGTCCAGTACACTGTCACTTCTACTGAGAGATCACTTTTGTCTTCCTTGTTGATCACATAGAAAAGGGGGATGGCATGTCTTCTGTTATGTGGATGACTGAATTGAACCCAGTCCAGCTATCCACATGTCAAAAGTACCCAAGACCACTCCAAGGTTTCTGGGAAACACCAGAGTTTCCCCCAACTTTGCCTAGCTCAGAGCAAAATTTGGGATAAGGCCAAAAAAGATCGATCCACCCAGTAGGTAGCCTTGCCTGGTCTGGATTGTCCCCATGGGTGAATTCAGCCTCACTGCAGAAGATTATGTCACACTTATCCTTTGGATTTTATCATCCTACCCGGTGCTAATAAGTTATGGATAAGATACTAATGGTAATTCAAATACTTTTCACTGAATATCTTGCTACTGATATACCTCGTTAGAAAACTGTCACTTCCTTCTGACCCGTTGTTTTTATGTTTAAGGATGACAGGGATTTTGCAAGATATGGATTTCCCCCCTCATAAAATCTTTTCCCATGTTTTATTAATAGCTGTAGCCTTAATAACAGATTCCGGCACCCCATTTATCTCCTTCCCCCGCCATCATGACAACATGCATGAGTGTTAAATTTCCATCTCTGTTATAAAGCTTCACCTTTTGTTATCTTTCTTTGACATTGTTTTAAAATATTGAAATTTTCCGGCATGTTCTGTTGAGACATTAAATGCAATTTTTTTTCTCAGTTTGATGTAGTTAAATTGGAACTAAAATGACATCCTGCAGTTTAGGACATGTTATTGCGATAGAGGGACGATGTCACATTTTCAAACACCAAACATCCAGTATGACCACCATATGTTATGTAGTAACGCTTTCATACAGAGCATGGAGGAGGTGGTATATTTCTATTTATGGTTTTGTTTTTTAGTTGATCTAGGTCAGATCTCTACGTCATGTTTTTCTCTGAAGAAAATCATCTTGTGCTAGGTTTAACAGTCAAAAGGTTGTCAGTTAATGACTTGTTTGCAGTGGTTCTTTGATATAACAAAATACAGGCAGTCCCTGAGTTACAAACTTCCGATTTACAAATGACATAGTTAAGAACAGAGGTGAGACAACAGGAAGAGAAATTCACTCCTGAATGAGTTGTTATCACGGGGAAAAGGTGTCTCTGCTGAAGCATTATCACCAATCCTTGTTTCCACATGAAGCCATATTTTTCAAAATTCAGTTCCCTCCGGGACAGAAAGGGAGGTGAAATCTTCTGAAGATGGACACAGACCCTTTCTTTGCTATCCAAAGCTTGTGTGTGTGTGTGTGTGTGCATGCGCACACTTGGTTAGAGTTATACTTAAAAAATGTACCTGATCCAACTTACATACAAATTGAACTTAAGAACAAACCTTTGTAACTTGGAGACTTCTTAAAATCACATGTCAGAAAGAAAAGAGAAAACAATGCTACAGTATTTCTCCTTTTTTGAAGGAAGATGAGATTATGTATGGGATCTTATAAACAGGTATGTCAGACTCAACCCAATGAGACTTTATCCAAAGCATATATGTGTACCCTAATACGTTTTATTTTTGTACCCCGCCTGCATCTTCCCGAAGGGACTTGGGGCGGCTTACATGGGGACAAGCCCAATCAACATAGTTAAAATAACACTTCAAAATTCATAAAACAGCAACATAAAGTAAAATAAAACAAATACAAACAAACAAGAGAATAGCACAGTATAAAAACAAGCATTACAAATAACCAGTAGTCTGAAATAGCAAAACAGTTCTGGGCTCGGGTGGGGGAACAAATAGTTGTGAGGAAAGAGCTGAACAATAAAGTGTAAGTACCAATTGACATGATTGGGGATAAAGCGCAATATGTGGTGGAACGCTATATCTCTGAGCAGGGGACAGTAGTAAAGTGCAGAGACTGAATTTTGGGTCATAGCTGGAGGCCAAAATTTTCCGGGGAACCGTCTAATCAAAAGCACAGACCTTTGTGAAAGATTTACAAGGTAGGTGCCAGCCTAATCTCCCATGGCAAGATAATTCCAGAGCCGGGGGGCCACCACTGAGAAGACCCTCTCCCTCATCCCCACCAGCTTCACTTGTGACAGAGGTGGGAGCAAGAGGTGAGCCTCCCCAGAGGATCTTGGAGATCATGCAGGCTCGTATGGAAAGATGTGATCGCAAAGATAGGCAGGTCCCAAACTGTTTAGGGCTTGATTGGTGATAACCTGCACCATGAATTGAGACTGGAAACTTATCGGCAGCCAGTGGAGCTGTTTAAACAAGGAGGTTGACTGCTCCCTGTAATTTGCTCCATTAACAACCTGGCCACCGATTTTTGCACTAACTGCAGTTTCCGGGCTGTCTTCAAAGGCAGCCCCACACAGAGTACATTACTCTACTACTGAGTCTTCCCATAGTCTTCAGCTGCCTGTTCCATGTGATTATTTATCTAACCAATATAGATTAAAAAGATTTGGCAAATTGGTTCCTATTGGTGAATTTACTCTGTTTTCCCTTTTCTCAGTATTGAACCAATTTAATTTATGCTCATGTTAAGTATGATGCAGTAATCTTTGTGTAGATTATTGTTTGG